>MPNW01000508.1:10916-29881 GCA_011800805.1 Hirudo medicinalis
ATTATTATTATTATTATATTATCAGGGTAATAAATTACTCCTAATCATCTAGTGCTCTTAATTCACTCATCGAATTGTAACGATTCCACAGGTCTAAATTGGCTATGGCCGAGAGACACCTCACCAACCTTTCCTCGGTCACCCCGACGACTCACCGTAGCAACGACACCATGTCACGTTCCATGACCTGCTATCCGACCTCCGACCAATCGCTGGCTTTCTTAAATAGGTCGGGATTTTCGATTGGCAGACGAACGTCCGACAGCGGACATGATGATTATATGATGTTTAGCAATGTACAAATGTCTGATTCTTTGATAATCTGATTCAATTATTTATTTTTTATAAGATTTTCAAGTTGTGCATTTAATGAATTGAAAAAAAAAAATTTCTCAGGTCTGATGATGTCATAAAACAAGCACAACAAGATCTGGTGAACTTGACCAAGCTAAAGTAAGTGGTGACAATTTGTTGTGATTGTTGCTGCTGCTGCTGCTGTTGTTGTTGCTGCTTCTGTTGCTGTTATATTATTATTTTGTTGTCAATACGTCAAACATTTTATTTCAAGCCAAATCAAATCAAGGGCCACCCTTAAGTCAAGAAGGCACTTTTCATGAAGTTATTCATCAAATTAACCACTTATTCACCTATTTAAGCACGTCTCTCGAATAAACAAAAATCCAAACAAATTTAAATTTACTTTTAAAATATTTAATCTTTCCAAATAATTACCATCACTGCTACGATCACTATCATCACTGCCGTGATCACCATCATCACTACTACGATCACTATCATCACTGCCGTGATCACCATCATCACCACTACCTCTTTCCTCAGGCAAGTCCGAGAAAGGTCCATGAAGGACCGGTCGAGGACGGAGAGGAAGAGCGAAATGGAAACCACGGAAAGCTCCAGTGGCAACGGTTGCTATGACGAAGTCACGACGACCGGCGACGAGGACGAAGAAGACGACGATTCTCTCGGGGAAGGTTCGGAGACTGAAATTGGTGAGCCGTGACTTGTGTTTGAATATTAACGCTGCTAATTATAATATTTGAATATTATCGCTGCTAATTATTTTTGATTCTTTGAATATTATCGCTGCCAATTACAATATTTGAATATTATCACTGCTAATTATAAAATGTTCCATCAATTGTTTGTTTTTTAAAGTTATTTTTACTTAGAGCGATATTAATTGACGGCAAGGTAAGACCGGAGAACCTTGCAAGTTGTTTGGTTAAACAATATTTGAAGTTGCAATGGTTACATTGCCGTCAATAACGAAACCACAATTAATACTGCATAAATAAATATAATAAATATATTAAATATTTGATATTATATTGATATTAAGAATTACAAGTTCTTCAGTGATGACGGTGGTCACTCTTACGGTTTCGCATTTGTCGACCGTCGTCTCATTAATCAGAACGATGTCAGCATGTTGTCATATAAATAAATTAATTTATTGGTTAATTAATAACTAAATTGTCGTTTCCATCTTCTCCGTCCAGAGAATGCCGAGGACTTGGAGGGCAACCTGGCAGAACTGAGCTGCGAGATTTCGATCAAGCAGAAGCTGATCGACGAGCTGATTGAAAGTCAGAAGCGAGTGAGGCTCCTGAAGCAGCAGTACGAGGAGAAGATAACCAATCTGGAGGAGAAGATCAAGGTCACAGAGCAGGAGAGGGACCAAGTCTTCCAGGGGATCGGCTGTTGGTTTCGCTTTCGTTTTCGGTCTCCGATGATGTTTCACTCACTCTTATGAGGATGTGGAACTTATTGATTTTAATCTTTTGTTTTTAGAAATCTTAGTTACTTATTTTTGGTCATAGTATGTAATCTAATCAACCAATTATCATCATCATCATCAACATTATGTAGCCATCCTTCCATCATCCACCCACACATCCATCCATCCTTTCATCATCCATCCAGCCGACAAGAAAGGATCAAAGGAAGACACGAAGAGATTGAAGAAGGAGTACGAGGACAAGCTGAGCGACATGAAGGAGAGGCTGCTGAAGCTGAATGCAGCGAAGAAGGAGCACAAGAAGATGATGGTCAGTCAGGGAAACTACGAGAGGCGACTGGGGACCCTCCAGTCTGAAATGTCTGAGCTCAAGAGGATCAAGGTCACGAACTGATTTCAATTCTTTTTCTTTTAATTAGGACTGCCATTGTGCCTTTGCATGGTGTTGTGGATGTTTGTGCACTTACAATGTGTGCTTAGATGAATGAATGAATTAAGTAATTAATTAACAAGACCACCCAAGCATTAAGCCACAGAAACAGTTGTGACAATTATCGAATAATTTAATGATTAACGATGATGATGATGGTGGTGGTGGTGGTGATGGTGATGATATATTAACTAAGTGATCATGTAGTTAACCAGCTAATTAAATTTCAAAAAAATGAATGCCTTGGAAATGCAAATGGCATTGGATTGGCATTCACTTGAATAATAAACATGCATCGATGCAAATTAATTCGATCGGATTGACATCGTTGTGACTTGATCTCACCAACATCATCCTCACCATCTCCACAACATGATTAACTGTGCTGTCATTACATCACATCCATCACAATCATCACCATTATAATCATTACCACCATCATCATACCATCGTTGATACTGCCGCCATGGTAACCTTCACCCATCCACTTCCAGGTGAAGCTGATGAGACAACTGGAGGAAGAAGCTCACCGCAGGCAGCAGTCTGAGCAGAGGATGAGGAGAGAGATGGCCACCCTGCAGAAGATTCAGAGGACGAAGGACATTCAACTCAAGAACTTGGAAGTTGAATGGAGGAAGAAGGATGCTGTCCTTAAGAGGAAGATCCAAGAGGTATTCAAAAGGACACACAAAAGAGTCTTGGTCTTGATTGATGCCTTGATATCTCTACAGCTTGGTCTTGATTTATGCCTTGATATTTCTATAGCTTGGTCTTCTTCATCTGCCACAAGATTTCTGTATCGTGACCCATGTCTTGATATCTTATGTCCCAAAGCCAAAGTCCATGTCTAAGTACTTAAATGCCTTGGTTGTCATAAGATATGTTAAGACATGTTGATTCCCTTAATGCAGTCATTCAGATGATCTGATCTAAATACCTATTTAGCATCTCTGAGTTGGTCTTCAAATTGTTTCCAAAGGCACATGTCGTTAAGTACTTTTAATGTGATGTAAAATGTCAACAGCCAATCAGATGTTAAGAGAGCTTTTCCTCCAATCAGGTTGAAGCACTGAAGAAGAAGGAGAAATTCCTACTCGATAAAAGATTGGCTGCGAAGAAGCTGAAAGGTCGTTCGGTTCAAAAACTTAACATTAATAATTATCATTATTGTAACATAATTACTATGTAATATTAATATATTTATTATTATTAAAATTATTATTTATTAATATTAATAATTAATGTAAATATATATATATAATATTGATTTAATAATAATAATAATAAAACTGATACTAATAATATTAGAAGTAATAATACCATTAAGTCAAACAAATGACATTATTTGAAAAGGTCTAATTGGTCCCGACAAATTTGCACCAGGGAGTGGTACTAGCAAATATAATAATAATAATAATAATAATAATTAATCATAATATTATTAATAATATTAATTATAACATTCTTACATCATGCAGTGAGTAATGACTCGAGTTACGATGATCGAACGCATGTCTATATTATGTAAATCACTGGAATCAAATTATTTCCTCGTTTTGCAGCCCACAGGGACAAGAAAGCTCTGCCGTGGGACAAGATAGAGAAATTGGTCGGCAGGACTTTGCCCGATGAATATTTATTTATTATAATTTTGTGGTGATGAATGTGTGATTATTATAATTACGATGGTTTTGTGGTGATGAATATTTGATTATTATAATTACGATGGTTTTGTGGTGATGAATGTTTGATTATTATAATGGTGGTGTTCATTGTCAATTCACATTACATTAGTGATGGTTTTGTGGTGGTGGTGATGATTATGATGAACAATTCGGCAGATCGAAACCTCCATCAGCAAGAAACAGGCATTGATGCATCTGGATAAAGACATGGAGATGTGGATGAAGGTGAAGCTGATGATGATGGTGGTGATGATGATGATGATGATGATGATGACGACGACGATGATGATGATGGTGATGATGATAATGATGATGGTGGTGGTGGTGGTGGTGATGATGATGATGATGATGATGACGACGACGATGATGGTGATGATGATAATGATGATGGTGGTGGTGGTGATGATGATGATGATGGTGATGACAATAATGATGGTGATGATGACGACGATGGCAATGATGATCTTTGTTGATGGCATCACCTCCATCTCAGTATTCATTCCATTCACTGAATTTCCTTCTGCCCAGCAACGAGAACACCTGTGCAGGAAGCTGGATCACCTGACCGAGAGACTTAAGCAGGCGGAAAGCAAGAAGGTACCTGTAGTACGGCATTGATTATTGAAGCATGGTTCTAACGTTACAGTATTGGCTCTACGTTGCATGACCATGTGCACCTATGTTTGAAAGATGGTTGAATCAAGTAGAGTGATTGCTTGTGGTTGAACGGGTTGAAAATGTAATGGATGCTCGTGACTGGTGATTTGTGATTTGTAATGCATCCATTCACTCTTGATGCATGAATAATTAGAAATGGAATAAACTGATTGATTGGATGATAGATTGGATGATTGATTGATTGATTGATTGATTGATTGATTGATTGATTGATTGATTGAACAAATGAACGAATGAATCTTCAGGAGGAGGACGTGTCAAGTCTGATGGATGAGATCGACAGGATCAGGAAGAACATGAATTCCACCCAGGACTCCATCCACAGGTGTCAGAAGTGCATCATGACCTTTGAAGAGAGCAAGGTCACTTATCAACCTCCCCTGTTGCTATTTAAATCTAGAAATAAATTCAGATTTTTTTTCTTTTGATGCGTTACTGCATCTAAATGAATTAATAAATTTTATTATTGAAAAAGTTATTATTGCAATTATTGTCTCATTATTATAATATTATATTTGACGTTGCAGCGATTAATTAAAGTTTCTTCACATTAATAACGTCAAAATTATTAACCTTTAGGACGACGACTTGGAGTCTCTGATCAGCAACTGCTCCATGGGAGATGTCCTCTACTTCTTGGAGAGGTGCACCACCCTGGTCATCAACAAGGTGATGATGATAGTTATGTAACAAATGTAGCAACATCGTCATCACCATCATCATCATCATCATCATCATCATCATCATCATCATCATTACAGTCACAACAACTTCCCTTCTGATATCATCATCATCATCATCGTCATCGTCGTCATCATCATCATCAACATCATCATCACCACCACCACCACCACCATCATCATCATCAATAAAATCATCATCACCATCATCATCATTATCCCAGGGCTTGATGGTGGCTCAGAAGGAGGAAAAATGCAAGGAGTTGCAGGCCCAATTGGACCAGGAGAGGACTGAAAACCAGTTGAATATGGAGGCAGTGGAGAGGTTGATTGGGGACAAGGTCGAGATGGAGGTCAAACATGGGGTCATCGTGTCGATCGACGGTGAGTCGGGTGATTTTTGGTGTCACCCAATTATGGTGGTGATTGGTAATTGTAGCATTGATGACAATTTGGTAGCAATGTCATGTTATTCTGCTTTGCATTGCAACTGCTGTTGTGTAATATTGTTATCAGGTTAACTGTTGTTATGTAATATTGTTATCAGGTTATTATTATTATTATTTTACATTTTTATTGTTTTATAAATCCAGTCACAAAATATTGTTTACAGATGATTCCACTGACAGGTCCCCAACTCCACCCCTACTGTTGATAGACAGGTAGTATTTTTATATATAAATAGTTTGTATTTATTAGTTTTTAAATCTTAATTCGTGTTATTGTTTCGGCGACAACAGGCACTGGACTTCGACAGATTGACTCTTTTGTATTTTGTTTTGTTTTGATGCGAGTCCAGGTTTTAAGATTGCTTGTGAGAGTTTCTACCGCTTGTACAATGATGAGGTTGCAAGGCAATGTGACAGTAATGTGGTAATGTGACAGTGGTAAGAAAACCTGACAGACGACATCAACCCTATTAAATGCAGAAGCTTCATAACTTTATTCGTTTAATGATTTCATTATTTATAAATCACAAATCCTTACATTGGCAACCATCTCCATCCAAGTTTGGAAGATCTGGAAGAGTATCAGGATGGCGTCAACCCCCCTGAAGCAGACGCCAACATGGCTGGAGTTAAGAGGAGTCCCAGTGCGAGCAGGCAGTCTGCAACCAGAGAAGATCGGGTGACGGGAGCAAAATAATTTTCATAATTAAAATATTATTATTATTATTATTAACATTAGTTAATAGTATGAAATAAAAGTGGAATGTTAATATGGTTATAATAATTGATAATAATAAATTATTAAATTATTAAAAATATTACGCTAAAAATATTAATAATATTTAATAATAATTATTATTAATAATTATAGTAATTACGATATTTATAGTAATTCATTTCACTAATTACCAACGATGTTATCGTCATCATGATCAAGGAAGCAGATGATGTCTTTCCATTGTGCGAGGGAGCGTGAGTATCCTTATGGTCCTTATTGGTCAATATTTTTAGCATCATCATCATCATCATCATCATCATCTTTAAAACCACCCTTAAACAACCCTTTCAATGTTAAGGGGCTCCATGACAGGGGCAGGCTCGAACTTTTCAACCCCCTCCCCGAAACTGCACCTGGTCCACTGCATGACCGCCACTGGACACACCAAATCCGTACTCAGTCTCCACACAACCAGGAACAGGCTCTTCAGCTCTGGAAAAGGTCAGTCGATGGAATGTGTCGGTCGACGAATGTTAGTTATGTACTTTAACAAGTTTAACATGTAATAATAAGTTTAACATGTAATACTTAACTGATAACCATTGCATGTTTAACCTTGCATGCATTATGAATTGTAGCAGTCAATATTGTAATGATGCTGTTATGCAATCCCATTATTGATTAAGCTGTCGGTTAGTATTTATTATAGTTAGTATTTACTAGTTAGTTATTAATTCTCGGCTATTTAAGACCGGCGATTGGATTAGACATTTCTCGTTCATCATTGTTGTCATCCCACTTGGTCACCCCACAAGATGCCAGCGTCAAGGTGTGGGACCTGGAAAGGTGTTCGGTCGTGATGAGCTACGACGACAATCCAGGTAGTGTCATCAAAGTGAGACACCTGGAGTCACTGGGTCTCACCTTTGCTGCTTCGACTTACGTCGTGAAAGTCTGGGATGCCAGGTCTAAGAGCTGTGTCGCTGTGCTGACGTTAGTCTTGTATTGTTATATTGCAAGGGTTATAATAATACACTACAATAATATAGTTATAATATTTTCACATCATTCATGTCATGATGTTTGTGGTCAGGTGAAAATTATTAATAAATTTTGTTTCTATGGCAATGTTTTTTTAATTAGGTCGAGTGGGTCAACAATGGACCAATCGCAACTGACCTCTGGCTCCCTGGTGTCGTGCCCTCCAGGAGAGACGAACATCAACAACATTGCATCCAACCAATCTGGTTCCTTGTTTCTTTCAGCTGCTGGAAATTCAGTCAGGATCTGGGACACAAAAATGTGAGCGTTTAGACGAACGATTCGTGTTCGCATTTTGATTTTGATTAATTATTTGAAATTTAATTGGTCAGGTTCAAGCCAATCAGCAGGCTCCATGGAGGCCACCAGAGCTCCATCACTGCGATGTCATTGGTCGACATCAATCAGACAGCAGTCCTTGTGGCCACTGGATCAAAAGACAACAGCATCAGGGTGAGTTAGCACTGGATATAATTTACATGTTTTATGTTTATGCAGTCTTCGTCATGTCTTTAAGAGTGCCACACATGTTCGCATAATTCTCTTAAACGTGAATTTTACACCCTCAAATTTGGTAATATGATTTAAATGTCGGTAGAAAACCTTGTAATGAAGTTATGATCGAATTTATTTCACGTTTTTACAGGAGATGCAGATCAATGTGTCAATTCTGCTTAAATTTAATCTAAGGTAGACTTGAATGAATTCACACAGGTGTACAACCTGGGAAGCAAGGAGCTTGGTTCCGGTCCGTCGATCAACCCGAAACTTTGCCTCTCCTCCTGCCACTCTGACAACATCGAGTCTCTCTGCTTTAACGGGCTGAACCATCTGTACAGTGGTGCAAGAGACATGACCATTTCGAAGTGGGATCTTTCAGGGGGTGGACAGCATAGGCAGGTTGGTCTGCTTCACTTGGCATTTGTTTAGATTGTTCAAATTTTTTTTTTATAGAGTGTGTTGTTTGTGATCTCTTGACTCCAGTGACAGTTATTATTACATAGGAATATGCTAATTGTACCAATTAATATTAATGAGCCCCATACATATTCATGTCTTAATTCTAACAATCCAATGACCAATTTCTTCAAGACCATACAGAATGCCCACAGAGGCTGGGTGAGCTCCCTTGCCCTGTCTGAATGCAACCTGCAGATCAACTCCTCGTCTCAGTCGCCATCATCACCTTCACTTCCATCAAGTGGCTGGCTTCTTTCAGGCTGCCAGTCAGGCACACTGAGGTTATGGTCCTCTTCCAACCTGACCCTACTGTCGGAGTATAGGGCAGCACACCAGGGGGCTATAAATTGTTTGGTGGTTGGCGGCTCGTCAGAGGGGTTGCTCGGACTCCAGAAGACAACCCAACAACAGTTTGTCTTCACTGCATCCAAGTCAGTGATTATGATGATGGTGATGATGAAGATGATGATGATGATGGTGGTGGCAGTGATATTGATGATGATGATGATGATCGTGATTAGGATATGATTAAAAAATGAGATCGGTAAAGGAATATATGCAAAAAAGATATGTAAAAATGTATAAAAAAAATATTTATTTGACTTTTATAAAACGAGTGATAGGAATTGTTGTTGTTGTTGTTGTTGTTGTTGTTGTTTAACTGGATTGTTTACTTGATTATTTTAAGCGACAAAACAATCAACATCTGGAGGGCCAAGAACGGTGAGGACAAGTAGTGCCCGAGTAGGAAGAACTCATTAACATAATCTATGCCTGGCCTCATCATCATAATTTATTCTCTCGATGTGCGTATCGCTTAGCTTCTTTTCGTGTAAGTCCGCTTAGGAATTGGCTGGAGGTCATCGGAGCGTGACGGTGATGATGATGCTGATGGTGGTGGTAGTTATGATTATTTAAGAGAGATGGTGCTGATGATGATCAAGACTGAAGCATACTTAGGCTCTTTAATTTATGGTTAGAGCTTTTTCTTAATTTGGTGTTGTGGGACTCTCCCCATCTAGAGAGCTATGGTCTGTCTCAATCCTTTTTGAGGCACAAGCCTCTGAACTCTTGTGACCTGGAACTCGACCTTTGACATGACCTGGGTTTTTTTTAATAATTTTTATTCCTGCTCACCTTTAGGAAGATTTGAAAACCAAATTTAATGTGCCACTCAAAAAGCATCAAAGTCATCTCATGCAAAAGTCAGGAACTTAATTGTTATCATTTACATAAATGACAATTTTTATGATAGTGATGGTGGTGATGATGATGATGATGATGATGGTGATGATGATGATGATGATGATGATGATGATGATGGCGGTAGTGGTCATGTTTGATGGATTTTCACTTATCTAGTCTCATTGTTAAAGTCATACTCACTGAGTTAACAGACAATACTGACATTTGAGGCTGTGATGATGATGATGAGGATGACAACAACGATGATGATGACAACGATGGTGGTCCTTGCCAGATCTTGTGATTGCTTTTATCAAATGCTGTTATCCTACCATGAATGTTGTCATTATTCTACAGTCCATCTATCCTTTGAATTGAGTTAATAAAGGTGTTCACCATCATCATCATCGTCATCACCTCATCGCCATTATTAAAGTATTAGATGTGATTCATTGATGTGACATTATCGTCATCACATTGTTACTACCACAGTTATTGTTCTTCACAACCGTCATCATCATCGACTTTGTTCACTGTTCACTATGTACATCATCATCATCATCGACTTTGTTCACTGTTCACTATGTACATCATCATCATCATCATCATCATCATCATCATCATCATCATCATCGATTTCATTGTTTAATTTGTGATCAGACGACTTGAACCTCGAGATATTCCGCCATTTTTAAGGAAAGTTTATTTTTGACGAACTTTTATTTGCCTCAAATGTTTTAATTACTGGAAATACATTTCAATTGAAGATATAATTTGGATCACATTTTTTATTCCTTGTGTTTTTTGTCAAAATTATGTTTAACGATTACTATTCTAACAATTACTATTCTACTATTATATTCTAACAATTTTCAAGTTATCTTAATCTTATTTTCGGTTATTAAATCGTCGCACATCTTTGCACTAAATGAAAAATTATTTCCTTCCTTTTCCCGGATATTCACCTGGCAACCGTTTCGAAAACTCCACTAAAGATGCTTCGAGTTTAACAAACACGCATTCCTCTAACGTCCAGTTCCAGTCATCCATCGATACGATACAAATCGAGAACACCGTTTGTTTTGTATTGATTTTTAAAACGATGAAAACCATCCATTGGATTTCCATCGTGTTTTGAATCATGTTGAAATCATTTTGAGTCAAAGACATTTGCACTGAAGTGCTCCTAGTCAATGCGAGGGCTTTACCTTCGTTCGTTCGTGCATCTATTTCCACGTCTTCCCATTTTCCTGCGCATGTCGTCGTCGCTCGTCTTGTCCGTGCTCGTCCATTATCGAGTCGAGTTGTTGCTTGCTTGAGTTGCTCTGTGTTGCTTTTGTTGTTGTTGTTGTTTTTATGCATTGTCCCACAAGACATTCTCCATTTTTTGTCCTCATGACTTTTAGCATTTGTTGTCTGCTTTCGAGCGGGATTTTTATCTTTGATTATGTCGCCTGATGTGCAAAATCGTCGTCCGGTCTTTTTAGGGTTGAGATGCATGCTTCGAGCATCTTCCATAAAGGAAAGCATGTTTTTAATCAATCATAAATGAAATATTAACATAATTAATAATTAATTAATAATTAAGCCTTCATGTGACAGTTTGGCAAGCATTGTTTGATTACCATTGGTTCAGAATTAGCAATGACTATATCTAATCTTGGAAGGTCCTACAACCTGCAGTTACTCTTTTTTCAAACATTCACTCAGGTTACTCTTGGTAAAATGTTTCACATACAAATTGATGGCAAACTGGTAACGCTGGTTTATTTTTCTAAGTCAGAATGCTGCCATTATTAACATCACAGCAACTGCAAACAGAATCTTTGGTGGAGTCAGACTGACAGCTGAATTTTGTCTGCCGTTGTAATAGCCTCCATGATATATTGGTTTTTGAGTGGGACGATATCCTGTTGGTGGATAGCTAGGCTTATTTCTTGTTTTATGTCCCTCAAATCCTATTGGTGGATTGCCAGGTTTGTTGACTGGGTTATATCCCTCAAATCCTATTGGTGGATTGCCAGGTTTGATGACTGGTTTATATCCCTCAAATCCTATTGGTGGATTGCCAGGTTTGTTGACTGGTTTATATCCCTCAAATCCTATTGGTGGGTTGCCAGGTTTGTTGAATGTATTATATCCCTCAAATCCTATTGGTGGATAACCAGGACGATTTCCTATATTAAAGCTTCCGGATCGTAATGCTGAATAACTATGTTGATTCGCTGGATATTTTGGCGTTGCATTAGTTGGCGAACGTCTCCGCCTCTTCATTCTTCCCAGATATCTTGGCCCTTCTGCTCCATGAAGTCCAACTGACTGTGGATCGAAAGTCCCAGAAGTCGACTTTACGCCGGCAGCCTTCAGCTCGGGTGCAGCAATTGTTCTGCCATAGACTTGTACCGTGCTTTCTGATTTGAATATTTAAGGAATATAAAAATTTAAATTTAAAATAGGGAATTAGCTGATATAACAACATTTATAATATTTTAGCCAAATCATCTCTTCTCACCGAAAGCAGTTACGCACAGAACCAAAATGATGAGCTTGTTCATGATGCAGAATGTGTCCTCGTGGAAATGTTTGGAAGCTGTACTAATCAATTAGCTTGATTGTGACGAGTACTTAGGCTATTCGTAAAACACGTAGCAACTCTAACCAAATTGATATTATTAATTTTATTGCTATAAACTTATTCGATCATCGATATTCCGTATAATAAAATCACTATTTGAAAATGATACAATTTTAGATTTACCAATTAATAAGACTCTAGTTTTATTATCATAATACTACTTTACAAATATTGCAATCTACTACAACAACATGGTAAGTTGTCGCTAAAATGGACAATGCTCAGCAATCAAGTATTATAAGTTGCTCGAATATAAATGCTTCCTCTTTTAAATCTCATCTTAACTTAATTACGAGAACGAAATAATAGTAATATGAAATAAGTTGTTTACTCGAACTTGGTGTTCTTCTGAAAAACGGTTTCCCAAACTCCCAATGAATTCTTGTTGATAACGTCTTCTTTTCGGAATAATTATCAATAATTGTTCTTTAGCTATTTCTGCGACAATATGAGTAAATAATAAAAAATAATCGGCAGGTCCGTCTAGAAAAATTGTTTGATCTCTGGTTTAGATCGCAAAGGAGGACCGGTATCTTCGTCCTCTGAACCATCTACTTAGAAATCAAAAGTTAAAGTGGATACTCGAGTATCAGCTTTCAGTCATGGGAACTTTGGTCGTTTAAAAAAGCGGATATTGCGTTAAGAAGCGTATTTATTGACATTTATTGACATTTTTACAAGAACAAGAAAGATGCAAAAGACACTCAAAAGAAAGATCCCAGCTACGAATTGTAAAGTGTCTCTCGTTGAAAATTTTACACTCGATTCGACTCGAGTCGATCGACCTGTCCAAATTACTTTATTTATCTTATTATTTATGCTTTAATTATATTTAATAAATATTTATTACTTGTAGCTTTTATCGTCCGCTTTTGATTGTGTCGATTTCTAGCAACACCGTCGTCGTCGTCGTTGTTGTTGTTGTTGTTGTTGTTGTTGTTGTTGTTGTTGTTGTTGTTGTTGTTGTTGTTGTTACCTCGACAGCAACAGCAGCAGCAACAACAACAGTAATGACAATAACAATTATCATTTCCTCAAGGAAGTATGTTTGCTTGACAGAATTTATAACTGGAATGTTAACACACATAGTAATAGTTTAACAATAGTTTAACGTCGTCGATGAATCTAGTTCAGAGTCGTCCAAAGTAGAGTGCATTTAAAAAATAGATGAAAACGAAAAAAAAAACAAAAAAAAACAAGAACATCAACAAAGTTGAAGTTGATATTGATGTAAAAGAAGAATGGCCGCCCATTGAACGAGATTGGTTGAAAACACTTATACTTCTAAAGGATCCAACTGCTATTGAAATGTGCGATTCTTGGAAAGTTTCTTAGTAGATCTGTTCGAGTGAGTCTTGAATCAGGACTCTCGACCCATTGTCAAACTTGATCTCAGATAAACAATTTCAAACTCGTACAAATAATATTTTTACAGTCAGTATCCGTTTCTTATTAAATAATAAGACACGGCATAAATTTTCGCGCGAAACAAAATATGAATAGCACATGCAAAAAAATTATTAGGATTAAGATTTTGGAAGCATTTTGAAACTTCTGGCATGGACTTTCTAGTTTCTAAAAGAAGGAATGGTGTTTTCATCTTCTGAACTTTTTTTCGGAAAATCAAGAGTTGAGTTAATGTAAATACTTTCTTTTTATTTCTCTGAAATGGATATCAGTAAACAAATGAAGTGTGTCTCGAGAGCAATTAAGATGAGGTAAGAATAACTCAAAAATAAAAACAGAAACATTTCAAAGTTGAATTGTTAATGCGAATTTTAAACTCGAATGGCTTCGATCATGTTCTAATTATTTGATTTTTCCAAAATAAGGTGGCATAGTTTTGAAAATTTCAACTAAATAGTCTCGCAGCTCGTAGCAACTGGAGACGTTAAGAGATTTCAGAATTCTAATTTTGAATTTAAGTAATTTCGTTGTGGTACTTTGTCACTTAACAGACGCTTCACAACTCCAATGCCCGTGCATCATCCATCACCAGCGCCTTACTGCCAAAACTGATCTAAGGACAATTCTTTTAAAAATTCATGCTTCTACAGTTATTTTCCATCCACAATTATCAGGTGATACTGTCAGCAATCTATAGCATGACGATGCTATGCATTGATTTAAAACACCATTGAGGTTAATTTAGCACCTGGAAATGCTCATGGATTTATAAAAGAGAAGGTCGGTTTCGAAGAAAATTTATAACAGACAGCCGTTAGCCAGACAGAAACGTTAGCTATGTATTACAGAGCTGAAAAATAATCAACATATTATTATTACTTGCTTATGCATCAACATTTACAGCAATTGTAAATAATTTATTTTTAGTAATAGTATTACTGCCCGGTGCAAATCATTAGCCTAGCCTTGATCTTATGATTAATTAATTTGAATAAGTCTGAGTCGACCATCTAGATGATAATCTTCTCTTCCAAAGTTTCAATCATCGTTTATTCAGTTTGTAGCCATCTTGCCAGGGATCGCCAATCGGAAGGGGTACAAGTAAGTACAAGTGGTCGGGCGATTGTAGTGCCTTCACACCCGATTGGGATATATGAGGCACTTAAAATATCTGCTAAATATAAATAGTCAAGATCAAGGCCGTGGAAATCATGGAGAGACTGAGAGATGATCAGTTGGCAATAACATTCAATTAAGCCAAATTTATAATCGCCTAGCTTCTGTTTTAAGTTCAGTTACGGACAAGTCCAAAATTGTATTGTTCAAAATAACAATATTTCTTTATTTTTGTAATTTTAAAATGCTATAATTGTTAACATAACAGCCACCACGAGCAGAATCTTGGAGGGAATGAAACTGACAGCTGTGCCACGACGTTTTGTTGATCCTGTTTTTGGTGTTACTGCTTTTGTTGATCCTGTTTTTGGTGTTACTGCTTTTGGTGGTTCAACTTTTGGTGTTACTGCTTTTGTTGGTACAACTTTTGGTGTTGGTGTCGGTTTTTTTGTTGACCCGTGGTGGGGATGGCGTTTCTGACGGTTCACCACACCCCCCAGATATTCTGGCCCTGAGACCGCTTGAGGCACTCCAGCAGAGTGCGATTCTACGTTTGTTCCAGAAGTTGCATTTACTTGGGCAGCCATCAACTCGGAAGATTCTATCGTTTTGCAGTAGGCTTGTTTCGTGGCCTCTAAATTGAATTTTAAGGGAGTGTTTAAAGGACAATTAAAGTAGAAAATTCAGTAATTTTTCTAAAACAATATTATTTATAATGATTCAGACAAAACATCACAGCTCACCAAAAGCAACTGAGCATAGAATCAAAACGACGAACGTCTCCATAGTGCAGGTTAACTTAGAAAAGATGTTCATTTTTGATCGGATTTGGAATCTGTAACAAACAGATTTTAAGTAAGCTCGATTTTATTGCGCCATCATGCTAATAGAATACTGGACCACAACCATGGTCTGGAGTATTACTAACAGTATAATAATAATAATAATAATAATAATAATATGATAATGATAATGATGATGATGATGATGATGATGATTATGATGATGATGATGATGATGATGATGATGATGATGATGATGATGATGATGATGATGATGATGATGATGATGATGATGATGATGATGATGATGATGATGANCAATAATAATAATAATAATAATAATAATAATAATAATAATAATAATAATAATAATAATAACAACAACAATAATAATAATAATAATAATAATAAATAATTAATTAATATTATTAATAACATAATACTAATAATAATAAAATTCCTTATTATATTTTTTTTCCAAATGAAACTCATACGTAGCCACCAAACCTCATGTAGAATACAACATCGCATATAACAAGATTTGCCACTCAGTGAGATCTCAGTCGTACTATTCTTGATTAATTTATCATGAAAATATTTGCAATAATATGCTTATTATTTCCAAAATAATTTCGTTAATTTTCATATTTTATATTTTCGACTTAATTTATTTGAAAGTGAGAAATGATAATTGCATGCCTACCGATAGATAAGATGCCTTCTTAGGCTTTCTTCAATCGCGATCTTATTTAAGTAAGTCTTGATTGTATGTTGACATCATCACAGGTCATTATTGGTGATGACTTCAAACGATCAAAATGTCAATCCCTCATCGCTGGCAAGTGTCTGCTTGTGATCTGCTGCTCTTGAGAAATACTTCACTTTAATAGGACCAAATTAAAGAAGCTCTTTCACTTAGATGAGCGCGCATGAATCACAGACTTCACGTAAAATTGAAAACATACTAATTGCAATGCTGACAATTTAAAAATGGTCAAGTTTTAAGGCAAGCAATTGTTTTCGGTTCGTCAAAGTCTGTCAACTCTGGCGTGACACCGTCACGACGGTCCACAAGGACTAAGATTTTCAAGGATGCAGTATCGGTCGACGGCCAGATTTAACCAGAAGATTGAAATGTCCCTAACGCGATTGATTGTCTGAAACCTAGGATAACGAAAGAGTTACATTTGTTTTAATTATAATGATATATTGTGAGAATAGCTATTTGTGGCAAATAAATGACTCACTGCAAATCCACCAATCATGGCTTTAGTTCTACTCACTCATACTGATCCATGGATGCTTTAGAGCCTGCGATGCTGAGATACGTTTAGCAGGGTTGACAGTGAACAAGTTGTTTATCAGATTCGTTGCCTCTGCAAAAATAGTCACTATTGCCAGAGATGCTCTGTTTTATGAATGCAAAAGACAAACCAAAAAGCATTTTATGCCAGAATCGGGGCCGCCATAGGTTTCTATTCGGCCCGCGAAGCTTCTCTGATTTTGTAAAAATTTTTATATTTAAATAATAACAAAATGGTGCACAAGTTGTATGAACTGTGAAATACAACTTCATTCAGAAGTTGAAGCTAATTCAGTCACAGCTGGTTCTGAAGAAGGTTGTACATTGCTCAGTCCCTTCGTCGAGGCCTACTGATACAGTACAACATGAGAAGTACTCTGACTGGGTTACTAAACTTGCTGATGATTTCGAGAAAAGGTTCCAAGATTTTAGAAGGCACATTGGCACCATGAAGCTAATCAGTAATCCTTTTTCCATTGATCTGACGGATGCTGCTGATAAATACCAGCTCTAACTCATTGACATTCAGAATGACAGTTACTTGAAAACAGCTTTCGCTTAGCATGATCTGCAGAACGTTTTACAGCCACTACCATCAGACAAGTATACCCCAATCTCTCGCAGGACGCCAGGAAGTTCGCTGCTCTGTTCGGAAGCACCTACTGCTGCGGCGAACAACTGTTTTCTAGAATGAAAAAATCGAAATCAAAGTTAAGATCTCTGCTTACAGACGAACATTTGGCAGCATCATTGCGCATCGCGACTTCTACTGTTGGAGCAGACATAGACTACTTGTGCAAACAAAAGCAGTGCCAGATTTCGCACTAAACTGATCATAAGCATAAACTTATAAGACTGTCTCTTCTAGCTTAAATGTAGCATAAAGAGGTATTTTGTGTTTTATTGTTTGTTTGTTTTTATTTTGTTGTGAAATTGTTAATCCGGCCCACGACTAGTCTAAATTTTGTACACTTGGCCCTCCGGTCAAAAAGGTTGGACACCCCTGGACTAAAACATGATCATAATAATTCTGTTTTTTTTTGTTTCATAATAAATTTTATTCAAGCAATCCTTTTATTGATTTATTGCCATGTTTAACAACTTTAAACACTTGGAAATACCGAGGTTTACAATTTGTAATTTTAAACATTGTGGAAGTAAAAATAAGAAATTAAATATTTTAAAAAGAGCAGCCAATCAAAATATGATATAATAATATTTATTATAAATATTATAAAAATATTTTAAATGTCATATTTGAATTCAGCTCATCGAAATACTTAAAAAATAGCAAATTTTAGACAACGTAGCAAAAATTGTAGACCAGTAATACCAGCCCAGGGTATGTCTCAATAAGTTTTGGGAAAGTACCAAGCGCATAAATCACAAAACACCACAAAGATGATAATATCTCAACAAGATGCCAGAATTTCCCTAAAATATCACAACATTTTAGTGATTATTAACTACAAATAATAGCTTAGTCAAGAAAATAATGTTTTAAATATTTTTAAAATATGGAATTGAGTCCATAGAAGCCTCAATTTAATCTACGACTCTCCTTCCCTGCAGAAAAACAACTTCCCTCACAGTAAATCAATGGAGCTCACTTTCAAATTTTAATCTAACCGTCTCAAAAACAGCAATATTACATGTATTAGGGTTGTCGTTTCGATAAGATTTCAATTAATCATGATGGTTGACGATTGAAAAACCAGCACATTTGAAGGATTCTTGTAGCGGAATAAAGTAAAACTAAAATAACATAATGAAATTTCACAAATTTAAGAACCATACCATTATAAAATTTACCAAATAATTTCAAATAACACAAATAGTTTTTAGTAATAGTTTCTTAGTATTAGAAGTTGATCAGCTTCATCAAAACAACTGCCAATAACAAAGTCTTGGTGAAGATGCTTCTGCTAGCTGAGGAATGACCTTCAGTGGTGGATCCTGGCTGTGGAGATTGGGCAGATGTTGTTGGTTGAGGAGATTGAGTTGGTTGAGGAGGTTGAGTTGGTTGAGGAGATTGAGTTGGTTGAGGAGATGGAGTTGGCTGAGGAGATGGAGTTGGTTGAGGAGATGGAGTTGGCTGAGGAGATGGAGTTGGTTGAGGAGATGGAGTTGGTTGAGG
>MPNW01000508.1:32983-35483 GCA_011800805.1 Hirudo medicinalis
ATTGAGTTGGTTGAGGAGGTTGAGTTGGTTGAGGAGATTGAGTTGGTTGAGGAGATGGAGTTGGCTGAGGAGATGGAGTTGGCTGAGGAGATGGAGTTGGCTGAGGAGATGGAGTTGGCTGAGGAGATGGAGTTGGTTGAGGAGATGGAGTTGGTTGAGGAGATGGAGTTGGTTGAGGAGATGGAGTTGGTTGAGGAGATGGAGTTGGCTGAGGAGATGGAGTTGGCTGAGGAGATGACTTTGCTCCGAAATTTGATCTTGCTTTAATTCCTTCGTTCCAGAAGTTTCCGTTCATTTCCGCCGATTTGCAGCCAGCTTGTTTCGGAAGCCCTAATTTGGATTTTATTAAGAGAATAAATATTAAATCAAACGTAAATTAAAATAAAATATAAAATATAAATTGATAGAAATAAGGCTTATTAAGTGAAAAGGCATTTTTAACAATAAATTAGGCGTCATGACTCACCAAGAGCAACCATGCTCAAAGCAAAAATGAGAAACTTTTTCATCTCGAGGAGTTGGGATTTTCGTAACCTATGAAGAATGACGATGTCTGCTTGACAGAACATAATGAGCAAGAGAATTTCTCTATAAATAGAATCACAAGCAATAACGAGGGGATATCGAATAACGATAACAATCATAATATTACCAGTGACAATATGTAATAGTAATACATACTTTCACATAATGGTGAATTCACTCTTATCAAACGCCTATTTTGTCAATCCAAAATTTATCACGCCAAAACATTTCAATCAGTTACTTTGATAAATAAATTCTAAATTATTGTCTGACTAAATAATTTTAAAATAATAACAATTATATTTTATTTTAACATGTGATTATATTTCAATGTAAAAATTTCGTTATAAGCAGTTCAACAAAGTGCCAACTAACCTATGTCAAGAACAGAAGACCTGTTTCAGATTGGCTTAGGCCGATGTCAAGCAATATATTGGTTTTGCTGATATCCTTAAATAAGTCATAATTGGATTTTCCAACCAGTCAGTATATCACTTTCTTCCTACGTTGGTCTCAGTATAAGATCAGAATGACTTATTTCTTATCAGCTTCTTATCCTCTGGCCGGTATCACTCAAGTGCTTGTGTGAATATTTGCTTGAATGATTACCTTCTGTATCATTGTTATCTTTATCATTATTATCTTTATCATTATGTTATTAATTGCTAAACTACTGCAAAGCTATTCAACTAAAACTGGATGTAAAACTTTTCTGAAGAAAGGTAACTCTTGATTAAGATTTTCCAGTAAAGTATTTATTATTAAAGGTAATAATAATCTCTTGACAAAAATAAAGGAATAATAATAATAATAATAATAATAATAATAATAATAATAATAATGATAATATAAATAAGCGAACCAATTTGCGTACAAAAGTGTCGGAATAATGATTTGAAATTCTTGTCTCCATAAAACTAGTCCATCAAAATTTAAAGGCATTTTGAACCAAACGCACCCCAGCGCTTTGTAAGAAATTGTTCCATTCGTAAAAAGTGAACTTCCAAATGAGCAGCATACCTCGACATTGTTTGTCTCACGACTACCTGCTACAGGATGCTTCAGCGCATTACAGTTCATTGTTGTTAATATTTATTTTACATGCTGTTGTTAACATTATTAATTGATTATTAATACTATTTTATTTGCACAATCTTAGGGAGTATCTCAATTTGTTTCTCTGATAAAGGACGGGTCAAGTCTGTCAAGTCATGACTCCCTTCCGCAAGAAGTGATGAAAGTCCAAAAAGATTTCTAAATTTAAATCTTTTCGATTTATGTTGTAAAAATTTAATTACTTGCGAATGATTTTTATGGAGGCCTGTGCTACAACATATTATTTTCCAGTTCAGTTGTTCGTGGGGTTTGAGGCTTTGTTTTAGATCAGTTTGTGCTTGCTCTTCATGATGCAAAATGTGTAATCGGGCATACTTCAATGATAAGGAAATCACTTATCATTTTCAAGATCATTTGTTTCAAGCTAAAAGATTGAATGTTCAAGAGTACATGACTAAACCTAATCAGATAACTCGAACAATCCAACATAAGATAAGAAATATTTCAGTATTTCTGCCAAACATTTACGCTGGACAAACAGATATCAAATGGCAGTTCATGAGAGTAACGATAATTTGAAATCAGTAGAAAAAGTGGAGGCTTGCGATGGAAACAGATAATCACCAATTTTAATAAAATCAAATTAATAAATAAATTAATAAATTGTATGGTTATTGTCGAATATTTGTTTGTTAATTTTATTCATATGTTTTGTCGTAATTTTTTGTAAATTGATTGAATGAATAGAAGGATGAATGAATGAATAAATGAATGAATTAATTAATAGATATATTACGGCAGTTCAGGAGAGTCACTTAATCACTTAATTAATTAATGACTAATTAAGCTTAATTAATTAATTAATAATTAAATAATAATTACGTACTCTTGCAGGTTCAATTAATTAATTAATTAATGT
>MPNW01000508.1:40483-48232 GCA_011800805.1 Hirudo medicinalis
TCGTAACTTCGGAGAAACTTATGCCAGCTTGGGACTTTATGAGACTGATTGGTAAAGGTTTGATTGAGGTAGTCAGAAAATCTAAGAAGAGATTCATTAAAGTTTTTTTTTTTTTTAGTGAAACCAATTAATTTCAATCAACAACAGTAATTAACTTTCAATTAGAAAGTATTTTCAATCCGTCAAGCCAACGGATCAACCAATCAACAATTTATCATTCGTTTGAATTTACGCTAATTGACAATTGACAACACAAAAACATAAAACCTTGAACAGCTCCCAACATTTTCGATGTCAAGGTAGCGATTTTGATACAAATTTGAAGGCTAAAGGTGTCTGCGATGACGATTCATGTCTGCAGTCCATTTCTTACTTAAAGGAAATTAATTCTCAGCAAAAAAACTTCCATTTAGGGTTACGATTAAAATGAACGAAACCACGCTAAGCATTTTTGGGAACAAAATTGGTTTTATTTTCTCAAAATCAAAGTTAAATTAACCACAAATCATTACACATTTACAAATAAAAAAAAAACAAAATCAATTGGCCTCATCAATATTCTTGAATCCAAAACCGATCAGTAGCCCAAAACCATCTTGGCGGCTGCAGCTGAGAGTAGCAAAACGCTGAACGGTGTGAGGGTGGCTGATGAGGAATGAGCGGTGGTAACGGCCTGTGTGGTAGCAGTGGTTTTGCCATCCGTAGTCTGGCCTTCGGAGGTGTTGCCTTCAGTTGTCTGACCTTCGGTAGTCTTGCTCTTGGTGGTTTGGTCTGCGGTGGTCTTTCCCTCAGTTGTCTGACCTTCCGTGGTCTTGTCCATAGTTGTCTGACCTTCCGTGGTCTTGTCCGCAGTAGTTGTCTGAACTTCCGTGGTTTTGCCCGTAGTAGTTGTCTGAACTTCCGTGGTCTTGCCCGTAGTAGTTTTCATAACGGTGGTCATTTTTGTGGAAGTACTGGAATCATGATTAAATTTCGCTTTGCCGTGAGCAAAGTGGCTGGCTGGAAAATGTATGAAGGGACATTTTAATAGAGGTTACGAATTGACATGAAGTTCAAATAATATGGTTGTTATATTATGTTTTACGTAAATATTATTCAAGAATATTATCGTCCTAATAATCAAGTGTCGCGGTGCATGTGTCCACACGGCTTGAGCCTTCACCAAGGACATCGTCTGATGACCTTGCTATTGCTTTTTCAAGGCCAAATTGAACTAGTTGCTTCTTCATGAAAACATAGCCATATTTATAATGATAAAATACAGGTTGTTAAAACCAATGTGGTTAGTCGTCAATCGTTATCTTTTCATCTTTATCGGATGATTATGAACTTTAACATTCTAATTAATACATATGTATATATATATATATAATATCATATATTATATATGTCATATATTATCATATATTTATTTATATTTATTAAAAATATTTTTAACAATACTCACCGACGGCCAAGAAGCAGAGAGCGAGAACGATATACTTGTTCATGCTGACGATTTTGAGACTTTCTGTGGAAAATCAAAACAAAAATACAACTCTGTGAATAATTCATGAAGATCATAAATTATTAGTACTCATAGAAAATTTAAATTATGTAAAAAAATATAAATATAGAATTGCTAAGTTTATTAAGGACTTCGTTCGTAACTCATAATCCAAGTATCTGAAATGAGACATTTATCATCGTCCACGTTACATCGTGCTGCTATTAATTATTTATTTAATATAAAACATTAATATTAATGAATTCGCATTAACATAATTAACTTGAACTTCTATTAATTCATAATAAATCCTTCCTAAATCATGAGACAAGTATGAGGGGTGTGTCGTCAGATCATCCAAAAGTAGAAGCGTGTCTTTCGCTATGTTACTAACTCTATTTTATTACGACTTCAAGCTCCACTCAAATTCGCAATTCATTTAAAACAACTGATTTTAAACCAGTTAAATTCTTAATTATCTATAAATATTCAACTATTTATTAACAATATCGACAGTCTACAATATGGCTAGCCAGCGACAATACCCGAAATTCTCACCTGAGCTTCTTTAGACAAACCAACTGAAAATGACTGAGTTTCCCCTGACGAAGAAAATCCATTTATAGGCAGCCAAATTGGCCTGGCAAAATACCACTTGAAAGAGGGGATCACTGATTGGTTGGTGATTGTTTGTTTTGGCATTCCGACAGCTACCACAGATTTCAATACATGACTCCTTAATATATGCAAATGTTGAATGTTGAGTATGGATTCACCCAAACTATTTGAATGGACAAGGATTAAAAAGTCTGGAATAAAAATATTGAAAAGGCTCGGAATAGTAAATACGTCATAATTTGAATTAATAATTTGATTTCTTACATTTGGGTCAGGGTCGTCATTATTGGATTATCATCCTTAATCTTAATTAATTATCCTCGTAACAACTTAATAGATAACTTAACTAGCCACTAATAATTACCTAGCCATTCATTCTTGAAATGATTTAATTTGCAGAGGAAAACAATGTCAAAACGAGGGCCAATTATCAATTTGAAAGCTTCAAATTCTATGGTTCAGATTGTGTGACTTCCATGAAGTCCGTTGTACGAAAGACTAACATCTTCCTGGATTGATCCTCATCATCAAATTGTTGCTGTAATCGCTATTGTTGTCATTGTCAGCCTTGTCTCAATTGTTTCAACATAGAATCTTCAAATGTTTGAGACCCTATTGAGTTGCATCGTTTGAAAGCCAATCTTCAGAACTCCACCTGTACTCGCCGGCCTTTGACCGGTTCTACCTTGATTAGTCATTCAGGTGAATAACTTGCACGTGAAAGCTTGTCGGTACTTACCTTCTTATGATTGCTGGTCTTACCTGTGGCATGGAAATGGTGCATGGTGTGTTATACGTGCTTGATGATGGCTGTGGGCCTGATGTTTACGACTCGATACAGAAAATATTTTCATAAAATATAAAACTTATTATTACGAAATCATTAATTAATAATACTATTATTCGCGGGGCAGTTATTCTTGAACCCCAATGACATTAAGCAATTTATGCAAATGAATTGGTCCAACAACCCATGACAAATTTCAATTACTTATTAAAATGACCATCTTGGTTTGGGTCAATAAACGCTTGATTCATTTTTTTAGAGAAATTCTATTTTAATCATTTAAATTCGTTTCAAATTCGATCCTTCTCGTGGCAATTATTTCTAAAAATAGCCTCAGTATTTACAAATAATAATTGTAAATAATAGCTACAATAACATGTTATTATGGATCACATTTTACCAACTACGATGAAAAGCTTCTTTAGTGATTTCAAGAAATTGAAAAAAAATTTCAAGTCAATCTGAAGCCTGTTTTATCGATAAATATTTGTTTTGAATAGTCTTGGAAAATTGTTTTTTTTGCACGTGATGAGCTGAAAATATCTCAAAAACAATTTCATGTCTCAATAAAGTGGAGCAAATATGGAGTCCTCTCCCACAGGGCGCTAGATAATGAGTTCAAAGACTCTGAGGCATTTGTGCATTTGACGCTACATAAATGGAACCATTGTACGAATGTCTATCTTTTAATGCATTGATGAATTTAATTTGACACTCCGTGGTGACATTAGGACAAGCTGCAACACCTTCCAATCGCTAAGCTACTTTACGGCTGCTAACGACAGGTTTTGTATTTAATTATGTCATAAAATCATAGTTAATATGACATTCATCAGTTTATTTATCTGGGATTAATGTAATCAAGCTGAAGATATCAGTAAAGTTTATGATTTTGCACCAAGTGGACTGAAGTCGGCATCGCCTTTTTTTCCCCAAAGATTAGCATCGTCTTCTGCAATCATTAATGTTATATATTAACATTATTAATTACAAACGAATATCATAATTGATTGAGTTAGTTAATAATTATGAAGCATTGGTTACGGTGGTTCTTGTGACTAGATTCAAATCTGTCACAAATTTAGTCGTGAATTACTTGAATTACTTCAGTACATGTGACGTTCCATTATTAAAGGCAAATCCTAGAATGTCATGAGGTCTAGCCGGGCTATAAGAATGAGTTAACACAGCCCAGAGCCCCTTGATCTAAACGATAAACCAATCAACTTCTTCAATCAACCCCCAAGGTTATCAATCAAATTTGAAAGGCCATATCATCATCAGAAACATTGAAGATCGGCAAGATCTTCAGGCTGAATCCAGCAACTAACAAGCAAATGTTACATAACACTTTAGGACCAAAAGTGACTATTAAGCTTAAGAACACGTGACAATAACATCATGTTATGCAATCATCACGTGCATGTCACGAACAATTCAATTAGAAGCAAGAAGATATCTGTAAGATGTTCAATCCAGTACCGGGTGGTCCTGTTTAAAATTCTTTCAATGGGAGATTGCAAAACTTGTGCGAACAGCAGAAAAGGTTACCAATCAGGCAAACTTTAAAAGATTACTGAATGCATTACTGAATACCAACTATAACAGGTTGGCCGAATGGGTTACGCTCCTGCATACGGCGGTAATGGCAACAGTCGTAATGTGTCGTGTTCGAAACCCAGCCTGCACTGCCGCAAGCGCCCTTGGGAAGGAACGCTGCATAAATGGTTGACAAGAAGCGCCTCTGACGCTATGCATACGGCGCTATATAAATGAAGTGCATTTACATTTATATTTTTACCGACAAAGTTCGGATCTTAAATGTTAAGTAGGATTTTTCTGAACGAATTTAATGAAGACTGTTTGAATCAATGTTGAGGGATTTTTAAAAAAGATATTGAAAAGATTTGATTTGTGAAAGAAGAATTCAAGGAAGATTAAATTGATTTCGAAAAATATTCAAACTGAATTAAACACAACTCTGTCCACATTTACACAAAATATATTTTGTGTATGGACTGACATCTGAATCAACCAACTAACAATTTCTTAACCCTGACCCAGCAAAAGTTGAAGGCACAAAGAAATATCTTAAGGTAGAAAAAAAAGTAAGATGACTTGTCATTAGCCACTGCTCATTAAGAATGGTGAGCTACAGCATTTACAAAAGCAGAGATAGGATCATATTGAGTCCTGCTCGCATCCTAGCCCGGCCTATCTGAATTATTGCGAGCAGGCGATAAGGATTAATTAAGTTTTTTTTAAATATGCTTTCTGGGATAAGTAGGGCCCGGGCTCGTAGCCCCTCGCCACGAAAACAAAAAAATCAAATCAAATATCGAAATCCATGACACCTGAGAAGAGACTATCATGCTGTCATGCGACCAAAAATAAGCTCGCTAATTAATTTCATAATGTTGTTTCTTGCAGCATTTGCAAGATGATGTTATTTGTTTATTATCAGCCAGGCTGGCATTAAATAAACTTCCAAGACACCAAAACGTGGTTAATAGACAGGATTCAATCCTCTTCTTTTTTTTTTACTGTGCCTGATGTTATCTTTGGACGAAAAGCAGAATCAACTAAGTGTCAAAGTTCACCGAAACCAAGCAGACGTGCGTATAACAAACCAATCAAAATGTTGCCCTAGAAGTCATTTCCAAAAAAATGAATGAAGCATTGTTGAAGCTGTGAATTGTCGATTGAATGCTCGCTCGAAGGGATGCATTAATGCAGTGCAATGAATTGCATTTCATGCTTTTGCAATTGTGAATTAATGGTTGACAAATATGGACATGGCATCAGTTACGCAATGGTTAATGAACTCGTCCGATATGAAGACGAATGAATGGAGGAGCGAATGGATGAATGCCATGCATGGATGAATGAATGAATGAGTGAATGAATGAATGCATGCATGCATGCTTGAGAGCATTGAGCAAATATACGGAGCAAAATCAACAACTATCAAGCCACAAAGCCCAAATCATGAAAGCTACAACGAAGCTTCCACTAAAAGCATCGACAGAAGCAATAGAGGCAGGGCAGATAATGATGGTGACCTTGACTCAAGGGTCACAGTGCAACAGCCGAGTCTGCCCCCGGCGTTCCCGGTGAGACTACTCGTGGAGTGGTTTCCTTTTCCGAGGTCGTCCTCCATGGCGTGAACCTGATGGAGATTATTTGCGCAATTAAGTATTCATGATTTACTATAAATGTCAGTTTATCCAATCAGATTCTTTAGAAATGGCAAATAACGATATTATTTATAAATATGAAATAATAATAATAATAATATATATATATATATAAATTTATATTTATAATTGGTATTTGTAATTACTAAATAATAACATTTGTATAGTATTAAATAATAATATTTTTTATTTCAATAATAACATTTATAATTATCAAATAGCAAAATCTTATGAACAGCTAAGTTTATAAAAAAAAAAGGATTTAATAAAACAAGCTTTGATTGGAAAAAAAATCTAATTAATCGACTTAAACTTATAAATTAAATAAACGTTGAAATAGAAAGCGAAAGTCGTCATCCTACCACAATTCCCCTGCCAATGATGTTGTTCTCGGAGCTCGACAAGAGAGAAATGTAACTGTCAGTTATTGTGGTGCTGACGGTGCCGTCCGGTTGGACCAAGAGGTTGCCCAAGTCCCCCACGTGCCTGTAGTAATGTAATGTAAATAAATTAGCTAGCAGATAAATTGGTGAATTATTAAATAATAATAATAATAATAATAATAATAATAACAATGATAATAATAATAATAATAATAATCATCATCATGATAATAATAATAGTAAAAATCATAATAATGATATCCATAATAATAATAACAACAATAATAATATCAATAATAATAATAATAATCATAATAATAATCATAATCATCATCACAACAATAGTCATAATAATAACATCAATAATCATAATAACAATAATCATAGCCATAATAATAATAACAACAATAACATCAAAGCAACCTCATGTTGTGTTCGTCAGCAATGTCACCGTGGGTAACATTATTGGGATTGAAATGAGCACCACAGGCATTACATTTTTCAGAGAGGTTCCCGGACTGGTGAACATGGAAGCCGTGTTTTGTGACCGTGGTGTTCAGAGGGAACCCTGACAAGTCCACTTTGAGGGTCATGCTTGAACCCTGGTCGAATAATCATAATTATAATGATGATGGTAATAATAATAATAATAATAATAATAAAAAGGAGAAGAATGTGAATAATAATATGGTTATTATATATTATAATATTATAAATAATGTATATATTGCTTATATTATAATATAAAATATAAAATAAAATAATATAAAATATATTATAATATAAAATGTTAATAACATTATTATTAGCAATTAATAATAATAATAATAATAATAATAATAATAATAATTAATATTGTTGCGATTTCATTAATTATAATTTTCATGATTTTAATAATTACCAAACAAATAAATATTTATGACCTCACAAATTCTAGTGTATCTTAATTCATGTCATTTATTTTTATATTCCATCCTTCACGATTGTTGCGCAACAATTGCGCAATCGCTAATCATTACCGTCTGCGACAAGGCGATGCTCCCGGACACCGTCCCTATTCCACTACCTGCCCTGATCGTGCAGGTGGCCCTGGTGACATCACCAGCCAGTGATCCATCTGCACGAGAGTAATATTATGCAACAAATATTATTATTAATATTATTAATATTAGTATGTGATTAATATTATGCAACAAATATTATTATTATTATTATTATTATTATTATTATTATTATTATTATTATTATGTGAGTAATATTATGCAACAAATATTATTA
>MPNW01000508.1:52829-65044 GCA_011800805.1 Hirudo medicinalis
CGTCGTCGTCATCATCATCATCATCATCATCATCATCATCATCATCATCATCATCATCATCATCATCATCATCATCATCATCATCATCATCATCATTATCATCATCACCATCACCACCACCACCATCATCATATTCTTCGTCGTCGTCGTCATCATCATTATCATCATCATCATCATCATCATCATCATCATCATCACCATCACCACCACCATCATCATCATCATATTCGTCGTCGTCGTCGTCATCGTCATCATGACGTTATTCGTTAGGTCTGAGAAAATTTTATTTTATTGCGTCCATCAGACGGACCAACACGGACTTCTTCATCCCAAACATCCACCACCAGCACTAAAACCACAGGCACAATGTCATTCCACTTTCACGTCATTATTATAATAATAATTCATCATAATTATTATTATTATAATAATAATTCATCATAACTATTATAATTATAATAATGACATAATATTTAATGCGTAATTAATTATATAACTTACATTAACAATAAGCGTCGCCCTAATGAATTGTTACGATATTATGATGTAGGTTATTATGATATAAATTATTTAAATATTATATTATAAGTTATTGCAATATTATGTTCGTAATTATTTCAATATTACAATATAAATTATTACAATATTACATTCGTAAGAATTTCAACATTACAATATAAATCACTACGACATCGTAATCGTATTTACTTCAATATTACAATATTACATTCGTAATTACTTCAATATTACAATATAATTTATTACAATATTACATTCATAATAATTTCAACATTACAATATAAATTACTACGACATCGTAATCGTAATTATTCCAATAATATAATACAAATTATTACGACATCATAATATAAATTCGTGCTCACCTCTGCGACAATGAAGCAAGTTTCTCAGGCAGACGATCCGATAGAAGCGCGGGACTCCCTTTTTGTATCGGCTTTGTTTGCATCGACGACGGCTACGAACGAATGTATCGGCTTTGTTTGCATCGACAACAACTACGAACGAACGAACATGTTTTAGGATGTTTGAATTTAATTATGGCAGTCACTCATCATCATCATCATCATCATCATCGATATCATCGTTATCGTCGTCGTAGTTATAAATTATTGTTTTTATTGTTACGCTTATTATTATTATTATTATTGTTGTTGCTGTTGTTGTTGTTATTATTATTATTACTATTATATTGTTGTTATTATTATTAATATTGTTATTATTATTATTATTATTATTTATTAAAATTTATAATTATTATCCAATAATTTAGTGCTTTTTGGTGCTTAATAGCACTTCTTAAATAAACAATATTACAAATATTAACATATCACTATTATCATTATTATATCGGCAATATTAAGTAATTTTTATATTATTATTATTATTATTATTATTATTATTGTTATTATTATTATTATTATTATTATTATTATTATATCTGAAAATAATGGTAACTATTGCAGCACTCGACTAAACACCATTTTGAACTTTAGTCAGGAAATGTTTGATAGACATCACACGACCGAATGAATCCAAAACAAATTACATTTGGCATAATTATTATTATAAATTATAACAATAAAATAATAACATGTTATATTGTTATTATTATTATTATTATAACATATTACATTATTATTATAATAACATATTACATTATTATTATTATTATTATTATTATTATTATTACAATCATTAGTATCGCATCAATTAATAATTATCAACATCCTTTACCACTTTGGCCCCGAAGACCTCCATGGTCTTGACATCCTTTTATGAACCCAGGCAGAATCCGCCTCTCGACTTAATGCCTGGCGTTCGAGTCCTGGTCGAACAATCAACATCTTCATCATAAACACCATCACCATCATCGTCGTCTTCATCAGTTTGCAAAGGTATTCTCGGACATTATAACATTCATCCTCTGCATTTTAGTTCGAAGGCTTGATTTTGAGAAAGAGTACGACGAACGTAATGCACTCAAGCGATGTGATACAATTAACGATACATTAAAAGAACATTTTCGTATATCCTACAAACTTAAATTGAAAAAGCCTCAAGACAGCGCCGGAGGTGGACCAGGTGGAGGCCCCGATGAAGTGTGGCGGTGGACCATAGGCCCCTGCGTCGGTCCTGTCCAAGTTGCCCGCCCCCCTGACAAACAAACAAAATGTTTCTTTGGCTGGTGCAGTGGCACATCCCGACCATGCCAAATTCCGTTGGTGTACTTAAAATGAATTCTGATAAAACAATAGAAAAACTGAGATAAAGTCGTGACAAATGAAACTTAAAATTTCTGAAGAAAACGTGCGAAAACCAAAACAAATTATTCCATCAAATGAATTTATTAGCAGTAATAAACGCATTAATACAATCCACAGCAGCCTGTTTACAAAGTGATGGAGTTAGTTTTACATCTTTCCATAGTTTTAAAACGCTGTGACATTTTTCTTACTCTTCATCTTTTTGATCTTCAATGGAAGCTTCGTATTCAATGTTGGACTTTCTGACAATATCTTTGAACACCTTGAAGGACCCTTGAATCCAGAGCAAGTCACTGAGGCAGTCCCCCAGCAGGGCGTCATCCGACTTTTGTTTGTCCAACGTCCTCTTGTAGTTCACCTCTGAACCCGACTCTGTGTACATGTGGTACTTAAAATGCCTAGCTCTGTGATATATGAGTACCGGACCCAATATTTGATCGTTCGCGTGGAAAACCACTTTAGTAGAAGAGGAACTGGCCATGGTTTCCCTATCGTAAGTGGGACCGCTGAGAATCAGGGCCCTGGTGGCGAAGAGGGATTTCTCCTCGCTCAACTCGCACCACGGTCGTAACTGAATGGGTTTGATAAACAGCTCCTTAACCGTCAACACCGGCAGCTGGTCGATGCTCTCTCTAAAGGCTTTGCTCCAAGGAAAGTTGGATGAGAGATGCTCACAACATTCGGCAAGCAGATTGTCAAATTCATTCACAGAATTCGTGAAGTACTCCAATTTGTTACGAGTGATTTCATCGAGGAAAGAGCTTTCCAAATTCAAGGATACAAGGAACTGAACGTAGACCTTGAAGAAGTACATGAGAGGATCGCTTTTTAAAGCCTCGTCAACGCTTAGCTGTTGGTATTTCTCCAATACCTGAACTACCTTGGATTTTTTCCCAGAACCTTCTATAGACCGAACTTCTACGTATTTGTAGCGTATGTCCAGTTCTTTAGAATTTTTGTAGGCTAAGAACTTGGAAGAGTTTTTGTGGAAGAGTACGTTGTCCTTCATCATCGGTTCGTACTTCCGTAGCAGGTTTGCGTCTTCGACAAGAAAGATGGAGAACGCTCGATCACCGATACAACTGCTCTTTTCAATAACAAAATCTCCAGGAATGATAGTGTGAAGCTTAGGGTAAGAGTATAACACTCGTCCCAAAACCGGGAAGCTCACTCTTTGTCTCGGCCCGGATTGGATGTTGCAATTCTCATTCATTTCTGATCTGCTCGGTCTTTCGTAGGGTGAGTGGGGTCTTGATCCACCAAGTTTTTGTTTCATTGCGCTGCCACATTTTCCACTGCCTGATGATCCACTCTGTCCCTGATCAGGTAAGCGGAGTATTGGCAAATCAACCGTTTGTTTCGACGGCTGAGCAGGAGTTAGCTGAACGGTTCGCTCCACGGTTTGTTCCATGGTTTGTTCCACGGTTTGTTCCACGGTTTGTTCCACGGTTTGTTCCACGGTTTGTTCCACGGTTTGTTCCACGGTTTGTTCCACGGTTTGTTCCACGGTCTGTTCCACGGTTTGATCCATCGACATCCCAACAACAGAATTTTCTACGACATCCAGGTCTTTCGATTTGTCACTTGCTGAAGGGGATTCCTGCCTAGAATCGGTGATGGAAGGAATGCCATTGCTTCCATCGACAATGCTGCCAGTTGCTCTGTCGTAGAAGAAGCTGTCTTCGATCGTGCCATTGGCTCTAACGACTACGATCTGGTCGTACAGTGCCTTGTCGTATGGAAAAATAGAGCAGCTGGAGACAGGCATCCCGCCACATTGCAATCGTTTGGTGAAGTCTTCTGTATTCATTTTCTCTTTTACGATAAAATTGTGTTTGCCAAAAGTAGAAGTGATTATGTGTGTTTGTTAATGAATCAGGAATTTTTGTAGAATTAATTAGAATTACAATTCAAATAAAATCTATGGAACTGAAATTGCAGACCGAGTTCAGGATGAAGTTTGACACTTTTACTCGTCTCGAGATCGTCAAAAAAGACTACGAATATTAACATTATTTTTGTATTTAATTAGTTTTTAGTTAATTATTATTTAAGTGATCTTAAGATCTTTTATCATATAATTTCTTTTATTTTTAAACTCATTAATAAAAAAAAAATATTTCTTTTTGAATATTTTTTGGTTTTGTCGAGGTCTGTAAATGTGGGCGAAAGCTTGTGGAAAGCAGCTTTGGTTTCTATTCAATAAAAATATTTTTTCAAAGAAAAGATATTTAAAAAATAATATTTCTTTTTGAATATTATTTTAAATGTATATAAATATAGTCAAGTATCAACAATCGAGGCTTTAATGTTGTATCCATCAACTCGACCTTTCTAAATGTGTGTTGTTAGTTTATTTAACTTTACTGGTGTCTTCCTTTTCTTGTTCACGTTTCTAATTCGACGATATAAATGGACGTAAATCCTTCGGATTGTGAAGAATAACAAAGGGAATGCAGGGTTTGAAAGGCTTGCTGTAAAGCTTGCTGATTTTCCGGTGTTATTTCAAGTTGTGAGTCTTTAAGTGAGAAGCTAAATTTAAAAAAGACTATGACTAATTTCGGGTAAATCTTTTGAATAGAGCGAATTTTTGCCTGCCTTGAAAACAACTGAAATGCGTGCAGGTTGGCCGAATGGGTTACGTTCCTGCATACGGCGGTAATGGCAATGGTGTTCGAAACCCAGCCTGCACTGCCGCAAGCGCCCTTGGGAGGGAGCGCTATATAAATGGTTAACAAGAAGCGCCTCTGACGCCATGCATACGGCGCTATATAAATGAACCACATTGACAAATGACCAGAAAAACCACGAAAAGGTCGCAAAAATTAAAAAAAAGATGTATTTATTTATTAAAACTAAGGCCGCCCCTCGTAATCCTGGTACTTAAACAACGAAGTTAACATAAACGAAGCCCCTGGTAAAGGTTTGAGAGACTCAATTTTTATAATGTCTGAACTGAGACTTCAACTCGTAAGTTCCTTTGTGCACACCGGAGATATTAGCATTGCAGATCTCTTTCAAGATGTCCTTCAAGTAGCCAACAGGCTGCTTCGTCAGTGAGACGAGATCCTGAAGCTTGTAGTACTGGTGCTTCTGGAAAATGGAAAAGAGCTGCTCCAGGACCTGATCTTTGTCCGCTCTGAAGTTCTTGCCCTCCTCCTTCTTCAGCTTCCTGTTGTTGAAATCGGTGTTCGTCCTTGGCTTGAAATTCTGCACCACATTGTCTATCTGAATCACCTGCTTCTCTGGAATGTTTTCCTTCTCAAATTTTCGTCGCTTCCACCTCAGGTAGTTGTCGTTCATGACCGGCTTCATGGCACACCTCTTCAGCACTTTTCCTTCGATGGCCAGATCTCCTCCAGTTATAGGGGCAGGCTGATTGTGAGTGCTAGAAGATGGAATCTTTTCTTCAGAGAAGATGAACATCTTGGCATCGGTCAGAGGGTCTTCGATGAACTCGTGTTCGTTAGGATTGTTCTCTTTCTGATACTCTTTGTTGAAGGTGAACACTGGTTTTTTGGATTTGTCTAAGTAGAATTTTAACTTTCCAATCTCTTGACCAGGAGGTCCGTTGAAAAAGGCCTCTTCCATGTAAGTCGGGAGTTTGACCAGAAAGGCTGCTGGAGCTTTGGTCGCGTTTAATCTGTTCTTGGCTTCCTTTGGTTTTTCCATGATTTTTGGAGAGTTTAGACAAAATAGGATCTAAATTTGAAATATTATACTTAAATCGGCCCTCAATATAACGATGAAATGGCTCGATGTTCAAGATTTGACTTCCGAAGACGCTAAATATTTTTATTAATATTAATTACGTGCAATAAATTTTAAAATATTTTAAATTAGAGCGAATATTAATTAATGTCTTCACTTTTTAAACCCTCTACAAAAGGTCAAATCATGATTGAGATAGGCGGGGCTTAGAAGTGAACTTTCATTGAACTCTGAAAAAAAAAAGTAGATCGAGGTTAAAATGAATTTAAAAGTGGTTATGAAACACTGTAATGTAATGGTAACACGGTAATATTTTTAACAATTATAACAAACAGTACATCAACTAAGTTAAGATAACCAGTACTGATGGAGTTTTTATCGTACTGATGTTTTCGTATTCATGTTTCTCACTTGTTATACACGCGGCCTGCCATTCGGCTTGTTTAAAAAACAATAATAATAATAATAATATTTAACTAATGAGAAATGAACTAAATAAACTCATTATCAATTAGCCATCATTAGTTATCGATTAAATAAACATAGACAAAGTTGCCATTTTTATTGGTAGCAAAATTTATTTTTTTAACTTTGATCAGATTCATTTTCATGAACGTAAATGCGCTTTACAATGGAAGTAATGTTTTAATGATTAACCAAGCAAGTTTTACAACACTAGGGAATAAGTTGAGAATTAAAAACTTTTTTATTTCAAGTAACGAAAACACTGTGAAAAAGTAACAACCTATTAAACAGGTTGTAAAAGTAACTTTTCAAGCAAATACCATCCGATCAAGCCGGCCAAAACAGTGCTACCACAAAATACTTGAACAACGTCAACAAAGTCTCAGGTTCTATGCCAGCGTTGTTAATTCTGCCTTGACCTTTGGAAAGGTTGCTTGAGTTTCAGGCTCGTCTCGTATATGGACGTCATGAGTTCCATCATTTCCTCAAGCCATCCTTCCGAGTCTCCCTTCCTTGATGATCTAATTTTCTCTCGATCTTCTTCGTCTGATTCAAAACCACATCTCTTGGGAGAGGGCTCGTCGTCTGCGCTTGCTGATCTCCTTTTCGGCATTTTAGAATTCTGAATTGTTTTTTTTTACCAGGTGGATGAACTTAGTATCGATTTGTGTTTGTTTCGGTTGACGAGTTTCGATCATGCAGGACGATCGCTTTGTAATAATAAAAAAAACTCTAAATATTAATTCACAACTGATTAATGATTAAATATTATTTTTTTATAATTAATTAATTTATCGCACTCGAAATGCACCAGTTTATTAGATTTATTAAAAGATTAATTTTTAAATCAAAATAAAATTATTTTTCAATTTTTTTTTTAAATTATTATTATTATTATTTTTAAAATCAATAAGTCCTGACAAGTTGCGCAATTGTCCGTGCAGTAATATTATTTCATAAACAAAAACAATTTACAAACAATTTAAAACAATTTTTAGCCACAAGACACCACAAAGTAAGCAGTTTCCGATAGCTTAAGAATGAAAACTGTAAAAAAATAATCTGTAACTTATTAAACTTGACATTCTTTTTAGAGTCGCATTTAGTGACGATAGCTAACTAAATACAACTAAATGTAATAGTAATATTAATATTATTACACTATATATTGTTGTATTGTTATATTGTTCTGCATAAATATTTTTATTTAACAATATTATTATTTATATTGCTATTTAACAATTTCATTATTTATATTATCATGGTAATATTATTATTTAACAATATTATTATTAGTAGTAATAATCTTTCAAATGTCTCAGCATGCAGCTGCACATTGGCGAATATTGAACTTTGCAAGGTTGGTTGTTGTACTGAATGTCCAAGAAATAAATTTAATAACATAGAGTATCCAAGTACTCCAAGTACAAGATCGCACATGACCGAATGACCTCCGACTGCTTGGATGACCATACAAATCGATATGTCTTTTATTTTGATTTGAAAAATAATTTCCACAAATTAATTTGTTCATGTTATTTGATTACATTGTGTTATCGAAATGTCATCTGATCAAGTACAAATCGAGTACTGATATGTCGGCTTGTTCAGTCTTAGGCAGTCTTAAAAAGGACTCCATCGAAATCGCCTAAAATGTGATGTAGTAGATTGGCTTGACCTGGAAGTAAAACGTGCTAACTTTAAGATGGATATTACTGATAATTAAGAGTAATTATTTACTCTTTTATTCACTTTTAATCTAATAATATAATAATAATAATAATAATGATAATAATAATAATAATAATCTAATAATAATAACAGTAATCTAATAATAGTAATAATATTATTATTAATAACAATTACGATTAATTACTTAATTACGATTATACTAACCTTAACTAACTTACTGACATAAAAATATATAATTATTGATTCTACTGCTAATATTTTTGTTTTAAATTTGTTAATTTTGTTTTAAATTTGGACTTTCACCTTTTCAAGTTTTCTGAGCCTCCTCTCGTCCACGTCTGCTATGTTTATCTCCCCTGTCATGGATGGTTGAATTTCAAAATCAATTGGTCTGTTATTACTAGTTATGATAGCTTTTATGGTCAATCATAAATCATTATTGATGTTATTATCGAATATTAATAATATCTATTAATTAGTTCTTTTTATTATTACAACCATTTTAATCATTACAGTGGTTATGTAATGTTTTATTATTTATTGGTTATTACAAATAATGCCGTTTGTTATTGTTATTGTTGCTGCTGCTGCTGTTGTTGTTGTTGTTGCTGCTGCTGCTGCTGTTGTTCTTGTTGTTCTTGTTCTTGTTGTTACAGTACCTCGCAAAAAATTGTCGAAATCTTTGAGGGTCTTGAAATGTCCAGATGGGATCCTGTCCTCTGTCCTCGCGTCTTCGTTGTAATCTCTTGCCAACTTCCTGACCAGTCTCTCCTCACTGAAGCCTTTGCCATTCATCTTCATCCTGTTGGAATGGTTCAACTTCATAGCTGCCAGACGTTTGGTCTCGTAGGCCCTGACCTTGTAAGTGGTTGATCAGACAAATGTTGTCATGAATGTTATCATTGTTATTATATTTATTTAATTATCACTTTAAAAAAACTTATTTTGCATTTATTTAAGGTTTACAGCCTTAACTATTGTTCATCATCTGAGAATAGATTAACAATAAATCAGGCTCTTGCGATTTAGTTAAGCTGATAACTTACTAATGCCATTTTTTGTGTATTATTCAAACACCTGTTCCCTGATGATGGTTGGATGAACGTTCAAGTTGACCAATCTCCGTGCCTCAATGTGGGAGCGTTCTGGAGGCTTGCTTGGATTTCTGTTTGTCTTTTGTTGGTGTTCTTGTTTCGGTTGTTGCTTCTTCTTTTTGTCGTTGTCCTCGACTTTACCTTTCTTGTTGTTTTGTTTTTCATCCTCGCTGTACGTTCCTGAGTCTTCTTTTTCGTCGCTTGAGTACCTATCGCTATCTGCATCTTTGTCTTTGTCTTCCTTAGCTGGAGATTTCTCTTTTTTGGCTTTGCTGGGAGATATGTCCTTCTTTGGTGAGTCGTTTCCCTGGTTGTCTTTGGTTGGCTTTGCTTTTCCAGAGGCTTCCTTCTTGCCGTTCGGTGGAGTGCTCTTCGTGTCGGTGGTCTGAGTGCCCCTGTCGGTCAATCTGCCGTTTTCCCTGTCCACAGAAGGCGAAGGTTTCATTGGGCTTTGGACTGCTTTGTCGATGGCTTTCTTCGAGGGTTGAATTGTCTGACTTTCATTGTTCACAAGCTCCTTTTTGTCGGCGTCCTTTTCCGTCTGGCAGGACATTTCTTTGGTTTGCACCGGATTTCTGCGAGTTTCGGGAGCCTTTTTGTCCTCTTCTGATTTCTTGTCGCTGGACTTTGAGTCCTGCTTTGCGACTGGTTTTGGAGCAGCTGCTTTGCCTTCGTCTTTACTCGATCTTGCTCCGTTTTGCTTCAAGTATTTGGCACATTCATTGTTGTTCTTGAGGACAGCACAATCGTACGGAAGTAACTCGCCGCTCTGAAGATAATTATAAGATGTGATTTCATTAGAAGTGTAAACTTATGAAAGATTAGTAAAGTGCAATTTTAGAAGTCTCGGAGAAATATTAGTGTAATCAATGCAATTGTAGTTGATCAAAATCAAAAGTAATGATTTTGTTTTTAAAACATTAAAATGGCTGGTTAGTGTAAATTCAGATGTGCTGATTCATTGTTTTTATATCACGATCCAGTTTTTAAAAAATAATAAGAACATTTAAAATTTATTTTTATTAATAATCACTAAAATTATTTAATTCATGGAATAAAATTTATATAACAGCCGAAAATATTTAACAAAGTTATGCTTTGACTCTTTTTGCTTCTCGTTTACGGCTTCCATATGGAGTTCCCCTAACCAATGTCCAGCAATAATCATCTAGCATTCTTGTGATCCACTTTCCTTGAAAGCGTTTTTCAATATTTTGGTGAAACCAGCTTTTGTTAGCTTTTGTTTTAGAAAAATCATCTATTTTGGTCTATTGGTCTATATGGTCTATTGCAAGACCATTAGGCTCTTCTTGTGAAATCTTATGAACCAGTAAAGAGACTAAATAATCTGGATCACCAAAACCATCAACCAAAATCACCAACTCATACCTCGTGCTTCATTGGGGCATTGACGTCGGCCCCATTCTTAACAAGGTACTTGCACAAGGGAAGGTTATTCGACAGGGCAGCCATGTGAAGACAAGTCTTTCCTTTGGCATTGCCCCTGCTTATGGCGTCCTTGGCGTTGGTCTTGGAATCGAGACCCTCCATCAGGAACTGAACAACTTCTGAATTATAAAGTATTACTTTTAAATAATAATAATTATAATTATAATAATAATAATAACAATAATAATGCAACGAAATAATATTATTAATAAAATATTATTATGAATTACAAATCAATATTTCACAATATTGTTCAGTTAAGTGCAATCGTTCAAAATAAAAATCTATCAAGTTAGTCAACTAGTTCCAAGTGAACCCAACATCTATCACAAACACTCAATCATAACCAATCAATTAGCAAGAACATGACAACCGTTAAGGTGATTGCAACCTGTGTGTCCAGCCATGGCAGCCTCGTGGATGGGCAGGTCCCCGGTCTCCTTGCTCTTGATCCAGAGATCGGCCTTATGCTGCTTGAGCAGTTTCATAGCTTCGAGGTTGCCAGTAGCTGCGGCACAGTGACTGACGCTGCCAGAAATAAGTTGGACTTCATTTTATTAACGCATTCAACATGTTATCATATCCTGACATCATCTCCATCCATAACCTTACCTTCGTCCTTTGACGTCACAGTGATTAGGGTTAGCCTTCTTCTGGAGCAAGAGTTTGGCACAATCCATCTCACTCTGGTGGATGGCATAGAACAACGGGGTGCACCCGTTCTTGTCCGTGGCCTCAATCTTTGCCTCTCTTTCCAATAAAATTTCGATGCAGTACGGGTGCCCCTTTGCCGCTGCCGAATGAAGCCCTGGGAGGGAATCACTTTGGTTAGGGCATGGATATGGGTGCTGGTGATGACATGGCAGTTAATAATAGTGGCAAGACTGATGATGATGTTGATAGCAAGAGATGATGACTATTATTAGTAAATGTAGTTCATTTATATAGCGCCATATGCATAGCGTCAGAGGCGATTTTTAACCATTTACATAGCGCTCCTTCCAAAGGGCGCTTGCGGCAGTGCAGGCTGGGTTTCGAACACGACACATTACGACTGTTGCCATTACCGCCGTAAGCAGGGACGTAACCCATTCGGCCAACCTGCACGCCAAAGTATGATAAATAATTTATTTGATAAATTGATTGTATTCCACTTTTTACCGGTCAGTTTGTCCTGGTCGAAAGCTTCAACGTCTGCTCCTGACTCGAGAAGGACTTTGCAGATTTTCTCGCGCCCTGAAAAGTTATCTTTGATGTTCATTAATAAGCATCACATGCCTGAGAAGGTTGGTGATGATGATGATGAACATTGATACTTATAATTCAGTTTACATACTACTACTGCTACTGCTACTGCTACTGCTGCTGCTGCTGCTACTGCTACTACTACTACTACTACTACTACTACTACTACTAATAATAATAATAATAATAATAATAATAATAAGAAGAAGAAGAAGAATAAGAGAATAAGAAGTACAAGAAGAAAAAGAAGAAGACGAAGACGAACAAGAAGTAC
>MPNW01000508.1:84707-110238 GCA_011800805.1 Hirudo medicinalis
TGATTCCGAGCTAACCCTGGCAATTAACTATCATTCAGTACGTCACTACAAATATCACCTATTCCAAGACTCAGAAAAAGAGGTAGCAATGAGACTACATTCCAAGAAATGCTTTGGAGCGGAAATCGTAACTAATGTCTTGAATAACAAGTCGAGGATAAGGCATTTTTATGGACAACTAGTAAATGTACTGCAGTCTTGCGGGCTAGGTCTTGAGGGAGATTAACCAATGGTTCTATTTGCTCATCAATGTTCCTATGGATTAGCGCTAACACATATTTTTTTGTTTGAAAATTATTTAATGTAATAATTTGTCCTCTTAAATCAATTTTAACAAATAAGTTTAAAAGACAAATATTTCGTTTATGTTTTTTTTAATAATTATTCCAAAAAAGGCACACAGAATGAATTTCTACGATTGCGAAATCTGCTTTTATCTGCTTCAATTGAAAAGTTCAAGAAATTTTAAATAGAAACAAAATTTGGACCTTTCCATTTCAGTTATATTCGTATTTGAGTTTTTGTATACTTATGCTTGATATTCGTAAAATAAAATAAATTCAAAATAAAATAATTATCAATTAAATTAATTATCAAAATCAATTAAATCAAATTTCACACTCGTGAATTTCTTCAATGTTCAAAGTTTTTCAAGGAAAAACTCGTAAATTTATTGCGGTCTTGCGGCTAATGCATCATGCAAACTGCATGCAACTTTCACTTATCAGAAGGAATTTCGCTTTTCAGACAGGATCAAGTTGTGTAATAACTTTATTTAATCGAAAATTTCTTTAGAAATAAAGTTACAAATGGCTAATAACGACAAATTATGCAACATTTCATAACTTTAAGCCACTTCTAATATAACATCTGCTTTGAGAATCATCTCTTTAAACATGGTCCGTTGGTAATTCATCCAAATATTATCCGAAAGTACGCCAACGATAAGATCTCGATTTGATTTTCTCTTGTCCATCCATTGAATATTTGCCAAAATGTACCCCAATTCCTTGTACATGGTCATTTTGTAGTGGCGCAAAGCATGATAATTCAGAATGTGCTCGACTGATAAGCTACTAATAAAATATTCGTTTTCTTCCGACGACCCCGTAACTTTTACCCCTTCCTCTGTGAGAGTCTCGTAACTGTATCTAGGTCCAAAGAATTTGATGATCATATTGGCCCTAGAGTTAGGGTCGTCGATTTCACCGCACATATAATGAGCATCAGATCTTCCAGTCATGTTGTAAATCCTATAAAATCGCAGTGAGTCCATAGTCTCTTTAAAAATCGGATTCCAGGCTATTTTACTTTGGATTGAGATGAGGCATTGCGTGATAATCTCATCAATTTGCTTCACTGAACTATACAAATGCTCGTAATTACCTGACATGATCTCGTTCAGAAAATCCTTCTCAAGGTTCTGGCAACAAAGGACTTGAATAAAGACATTGAAGATGCTCATGAAGGGGTCGTTCTCTAGATTTTCAATATTCCTGACCTGTGGCATTTTAACCTTGACGATATTTGTATCTTGTATTGGTTCAATATCGATAGCTTTGTAAGAAATGCGTAGGTCTTTGGTAGACATCGTGAATTTGTTTTCGGAGCGATGAAGAATGTCGTTGCCGTCTAAGAATGCATTATAAACCTTTAGGAGACCATTTTTGTTTATTTGAAATATGTCGAACATTCCATTCTGTAACCAATTATTTCTAGAGACAACAAAACTGCTTTCTTCATAGCCATGTAAATCGCCCAATGAGGCGAAAAGCACTTCACCATGCTCGGGATGCTGTTCCTGCACAACATTTTTTCTTGGACGCCCGCGACCCCTATGGCTTCTCTGGCCTTGGGATTGTACCAAAGCTCGGTTGCTTGTAAACGAATGTTCGACTCTCTTTATGTCAGGTCGGCCAGGTCGTCTTCGCTTTCCCTTATGCAAGCTGCCACCACTATAATCAGAATCTTCGTCTGATTCAAAATCATCAGTATCATAGTCGTCATCAGACACTGCTTCTTGTCGCTTGCGTCCAGAGCCTCTAGGACGACCGACTCCTCTCTTCACAGGTGCCCTAACGTCAGACGTCGTTGGCCTTATAGAATATTCAGAGCCTTTCCATCTCGGATCTCTGCAAACATAATCACCATCATCTTCTTCATTCCATCGCTTCTGAAAAGAGTTGTGAGCAATATGTTTTATACCACCACGACCCCTTCCCCTTGATGAAGATGTCCTTTCAAAGTAGGATGATAGCCCATCCCTCTCACATTTCACGAATTCCCTCATCGGGTGTGCTTGATCGGGTGATTCAAAATCAAGAACCTTATCGTAGGATGTATCTGACTTGAATGCTTCCACAAATTTGAGATAAGCCTGTTGGTAAGCATTTGATACAGGCTGCCTTTTAGGAATTACTGAACTATCGGTATTGTTTGTTTCGCCAGAGTCATGACTTCTAAGGAATGAAAATTCTTCGTCTTCGTCGACGTTTATAAGAGGAACAAGAACCTGTGATTTATATGATTTATCATCTTTTTGATTTATACACCCAAGAGGTTCAATATTGATCGCTGGTTCGAAATTTTGAGGCAATCCCGCTTCGTCAACGAATTGAAAATCTGAAAGGTTCGCTTCACCACTCATCAATAGATCTATTGTATCTTGTTCGATGACATAGCCACGACTTTGTAAGTTCTGAATGAAAAATGATATTCCTTGTTTCCTTTCCTCTATTGACGATGCTCGATGAAGGTTTACTCCAGTCGTCGAGTTGTCATTGTTCCGAATCTGAAGGTTTTCTGGCACTATACTTGTTGGGTAGACATGGGATTCCTTTGACCTCTGAACATGTGCATCTTCGATTGACTGATGAGAAAAATGTTGAGAATTATTCGAATCATTAATTGAGCCTTCATGGCTTTGATTCAAACCAGCGTCATCAATAGCTGGAAAGTCTGATATGCTCACTTCTCCACTCATCAGAAGATCAGTCGTGTTTTGATCGAGAGCGTAGCCACGACTTTGTAAGTTTTGAATAAAATCTAATATTTCCTGCTTCTTGTTTCCCGATGTTGATGCCTCGGGAAATTCCACTCTAGCCAGCCTATTGGAATCGCTCGGGACCGGGGCATTAGTTTTCAGCATTGAAAGTACCTGCTGAATTTGGTCTTGCGTTGATGAGCGCGCCTGTTCATCTTCGACTGTCTGGTCCGAAAAAGTTTGGACAACATTCGATCCCTGAGAAAAAAGCTGCACCTGATTTTGCGTCGATAAACCTTGAAATATACTCTCGGTTTGTTGCTTCAAAATAAATTGATTAGTATGTGTATCCTTAGCTGTGCTAACATTTTGCAATTGGAGATTTGCAATGCTCAGATCAACGGGTAAGTGTGACTCTCCAAACACTGAATTTTTAGCTTCGTCTTCCAAAAAAGATGTCGATAATCTATTAGTGTTTGTGTCGATGACAGGTTGATAATCTGAAACTTCCTGCAAAGCAATAGATCCATCCTCTGTTTGAAGAGTCACATATGTGATGCCGTCCATAATCACTGTCTGACCTGGAGTAAGGCTCATCAGTTCATCCATATTTTAGTTCAAACAGGATACACCACTAATAAATGTTACAGTACAACGTAATGTTTTTAGGGTTAGAATTCTCATTTAGGGATGCGAGGTAACATCCAAATAAAAAAGATAAAAACATTGGATTGGCATTTTAAAATTAAATTTGCAAGTAATTTGTAAAAATAAAATGTACTAAATGAATTCAAAAACTCTGCGATTTGTAATTGATTTTTTAAAATAACAATGTTCAGACACATTTTACCGAGGGTTTGATTTAAATTTACTTTTGTAGCAATTAAGGAAAGCAGCCACAAAAGTCCTCATCAATTAAACATGTTTGGAATGAATATTTATTGCCAGTGGGGTTAAATTAACAAAATTCACATTTAATAATATGCAATATTTATTGATTTGAAAATAACTGTTTGATTCGAAGTTCATTTATCCGAAATTGCGCCTATAGAACATTGAAACTGAGCCTAGTTATTGTTTGTTAAAAACTTTTTCTACAGCTTTGCTTACTAATATTTACTAATATTTCCCCCTCTCACAAGAAAAAAAAAACAAAAAATAAAACATGCCTTAAATAAACGAAAATTTTATAACAGTGTCAAGAAAATTAATATCTTGTGGTCAAAGACTTAATTGGGTCTTAAATCGAGTGCGCTTCAAGTATAATATCTGCTTTGAGTATTATCTCTTTGAATACATTCAGTTGGTAATTCATCCAATTATCATCCGAAAGTGTTTCGATGACAATATCTCTATTTGATTTCCGTTTCTCAGAGTCTTTTCGCTGCTTATTTTCCAAAATGTACCCCAATTCCCTGAATATGGACTTTTTATAGTGGCGCAAGGCGTGATAGTTCTCAATGTGCTGGACTGATGATTGGTTAATCAGATGTAAGGTCGCATGCAGTGTTTCTATATCGATTGGAACATCTTTCGGATCGTGTGCTTTCTCAGGATCAGTATTTTCTAAAGTTTCGTAATTGTATTGTGGACCGAAGAATTTGATGAACCTGTTGGCACTCAAGCTGGGGTCGATAACTTCACTGCACAAGTAATGAGCATCACGTCTTTCTTCAGTCATTCTGTAAATTTTGTAAAATGGCGAGGAGTCCATGGTCTCTTTGAAAATCGGATTCCAGGCTATTTTACTTTGGATGCAGTTCAGGCACTGCGTGATGATCTCTTCTAATTGTTTGAGGGGATTACACAAATGCTCATAATTTTCTGACTTGATCTCGTTCAGAAAGTTTTTCTCAAGAACTTGGCAGCAAAGGACTTGAATAAATACATTGAATATGACTCTTATAGGGTCATTCTCAAGGTTGTTGATATTTTTATGCAGATGAACTGATGGCATTTTGACCTCAACGACATTGAAGATGAGGTTTTTATCCAATTTCGTGATCGGTTTAACTTGTACAGCTTTGTAACCGACGCGAATGTCTCCAATGGTTCCCATGTGAAATTTAGTGGCTTGGTGAAGAATCTTGCCGCCTTCTTCAAATGGGTTATAAACTACCAGCATGTTGTTCGTCTTGATTAAATATAACTTAAAGTCGGCAGTCCGGAACAAATCTGTTCTAAGTATAACAAAATCACCAATTTGATATTTGTGCACATCGCCAAGTGATGCATGAAGCACTTCTCCAGGTTCAGGATGTCGTTCCTGATAGGGCTCGAGTAAAATATTTTTTCGTGGACGACCGCGACCTCTGTGACCTCTCTGGCTTTGATGCTGAATTAAGACGTGGTTAGTTGGAAAAGTCTCTTCATCGGCTATCTTATTATGGTAAAAGCTTGATCTTCCGACGTTTGCCCTACTCAAATTGTCATCTGTAACATCGCTATCGTCTTCAGAGTCATCATATACATAATCTTCGTCAGAATCTTCGTTTCCCTTGTGTCCAAACCTTCTAGGACGACCCACTCTCCTCTTGGACTGGATGGGACTCTCATCATGATCGATATTCCAATTTGGATTTTCGAATTCGTAATCACCATCATCTTCCTTAAACTTTCGTTTCTGAAAGGAGTTACGGGCAATATGTTTAATACCACCACGACCTCTTCCCCTTGATGAGTATGCATTGGCGATATAGGGTGTTATCTCGCCCCTATCATTTTTTGTAAATTCCCTCACCGGCTGAACTGCCATTTCAGAATCAAGAACCCCGTCGTAAGATGTATCCGACTTGAATGCCTCCACAAAATTGAGATAAGCCTGTTGGTAAGCATTTGATACAGTCTGCCTTTTAGGAATTACTGAACTATCATTATTGTTTGTTTCGTAAGAGTCACGACTTCTAAGGAATGAAAATTCTTCGTCTTCTTCGACATTTATAAGAGGAATAAGAACCTGTTCAAATGTTTTGTCATTTTCTTGATTCATGGGTTCATGTGACACAATATTGGTTGTTTCCTCGTCAGTGTCATAAACAATTTGCAAGTCCGATAGGCGCACTTCTCCGCTCATCAGACATTTATAGTTGGTTGATCAAGAACGAAGCCACGACTTTGTAAGTCTTTAATATAAGCTAATATTTCCTGTTTATTGTCATCCACCATTGATGGCTGGGGAAGTTTTGCTACAGTTAACGCATTGGCATCATTTTGGATCGGCATTGAATTGTTCTGCTGGATTTGGCAGTCCAAAATTGATAAGCGTGCCTGTTCACCTTCGACTGTCTGGTCCGAAAAAGTTTGGGAGGCGTTCAAATCCTGAGAAAAAAGGGGCACCTGGTTTTGGGTATGTTTTTTCGACATATCTTGTAATGATCTCTCGGTTTGTTGCCTCGAAACAGATTGGTTAGTATCAGTCGCCGTGTTAATATCATGCAGTTGGAGATTTGCAATGCTCAGGTCAACGGGCATGTGTGACTGCTCCAAGTTTGAATTTTGGACTTCGTCTTTCGAAGATGATGTCAGAAATGTATTCCCTGTTTGGTCGATGACCTGTTGATACCCTGGAACCTCCTGCAAAGCAATAGATCCATCCTCTGTATGGAGAGTCACGTAAGTGATATCGTCTATAATTACTAATTGTCCTGGAGTGAGGCTAATTATTTCATCCATGATAAGCGATAAATTGATTTAAAAAATGTCAACGTTCCAACTTTTAGTTATTATTATAAAATAGAGGGTCAATGTTATTTTTATCTTAATCATTTGCGACTTGACATCTTATGAAGTTAATAAAAAAGCATAAATATTCGCTACAAAATTTTATTTATTAAAAATTTTACTTCCAAAGTAAATTGTAATAATCCAGTCATCCCCTGGCTTGGATACCGTATTTAATATTTTAAACTAATTTCTTAAATAATTAGCTTAATCGAGTACCCTTGCGTAAGCGAGTTCCTGAAATTTAATAACTACGATAATGAAATCATTATGAGGAAGTTAATTAGCAAAAGATAATTGGTGTTTGCGCAATTTATATTTCATTTATTTCTGATTTACAGCCTACAACACTTGGACCAAGAATAAAATCAAGCTGTTAAATTGTAGATTAAAAAATGATAAGACTCCCAATCTCAATTTCACTATCCATAGTAACCAATTCATAAGTAAACTAAACCCTACTTTCTTAAAGAAGTCTTAAGAATTTTAAATGAAATATTTTGAGATGGCATCTTCTTTTCTGAGTCGAAATCTTATGAAAGAGGTCGTTTTACAGGTCAAAATATAAGCAGACAAACACTTTCACTTCATTGATCCACACAATTGCATCTGCAATGCAATGGTAACTAATAATACCTAATAAATAGTTGATTAATAAACATTAAAAAGTAATACAACTACATAGGAATGTAAGAAAAGACCAAACATGTTAAAGCACGTGAAAATAAATTATCAAACATGTCACATTTCTTGAAATGTACTTCCTCTCCCTCAGAGGGCTGTACTGCAATCTCATCCAACATGGCCAATTATATAGCATCATATGTAACATCACCACAAAATTGATGTACTAATGACTTTCATGCATGTGTTTACTGTCAACAAATTTGTGAATCTCCAAAAGTCATTCTAAACAAGAAACAAGCTCAGGAAAGCAATATCCTAAAATACATTCGCTTAATGTATTTGTATAAATCTATGATGTTGTGTTTTTTTTTTGTTCAGAATAAAAAATTTAAAATTTATAAATATGTAGGATTTAAACAATTTCTACAATAGACAGACAAATAAAACAAATGTGGATGGAAATCAAGGAACTGTGAATTGAGCCTGACTCAGCCTGGAAGCTTCATTGGATGGAATGACATGGAAGAATAAGAGGCATGCAATCATTTGTTTACGCTAAAAACAATATCTCTCTAAAAACGACAAAACAAATCAAAATGGTCCAAAAACAAACAACAAAAATTTCAAATTGTCAAACAACAAGTTTTGCTGAAAGGGTACATCTCCATACACCAGGAATTCAATAAAACATCAATACATTGAAAATGTCATGGAAAGTCGACAGTGATCAACAAATATATTTTTTATAATTCTTAATATTATATTTAAAATTATTATGTAAAATTTTATAATTCTTAATATTACATTTAAAATTATTATATAAAATTTTATAATTCTTAATATTATATTTAAAATTATTATACAAAATTATATTTCTAAAGTTGAAGACTGAAGATAGACAGTTTCAAGAAAGGAACAAAATGCATGAAATAAATATTCGTGACACAAACAATCACGATCTTGACATTTTTGCTTTTAAGCCAATGACAAAAGCATGAACAGGATCTCTCGACCATTCACTTATACATTGTTTGGGTTATGTTTACACTGTTGTCGTGCCAACCTGCATGAAATGACACCTCCATGACTATTTAAATGATCTTAAAATTAACTAAAATCTTGTAAATTCTACAATATTTCAGCTTCAATAAGCTCCATTAGGTTTAACCCATGGTTAGCCATTCATCATTAATATCTCATCTCACATAAAGTTGGGGCAGCTGGGGTAATGAATATAATAAATCCATGAATAAAAATGAGCCAATCATCTAAATCTAAAACATCAAATCTAGACTCATAGAACTTGACCAAGGTCCAGAAATTGGTGGATTTTCAACAAAGTTTCCACTTTCCTCAGCTTTTGAAGTCTCGCGATTGCCCGTAAAGTTGTAAACATCTTCTTGGTTTGAACCGAATTCGAAATCTACATGCATTTTCGACTTGTAGTTGCTCAGGTGACCTGAGGTTATGAAAATGTACTTTCAGAAAACATTCAGAACGGAGAGATAAATACATTTTTGAAAGAAACGAACAAAATAATAATGAATAATCTTTAATGAAATGATGATCCCATTCAGAAAGTGATCGACATCCATCGAGTAATTGGTCAATGGATGGATCAATAGTTTTGGGCAATAGTAACATTGCAATGTCAATGTGAAACTCACTGAAACTGCCAGAGGATGGCTTCATGAAGTCACTTGTGCCATTGGGACTGGGGTAATCCTCCTCAGCAGGGTATTCAAAGATCTGAGCATCAGTCTCAGGATCAAGGAAGGTCACAGACTGTTTTTGGCAAAACATGGGTGAAAAATGTCTTTAAACATCTTTAATTTATCGTAATTTGATCTTTTGTAATTATTTTACAGTTTCTCAAGTTGTCTTTTTAGCTGACTGCCATCAGTTCTGTAGCAGAAAGGAGACAGAGAGTCATTGGAATGATTTCCAAGCAGACATACTTGTGAATTTTAAAGAGCAGAAGGAATCCACAATTAATTAACTCATTTATTGCTAAAGTAATCCCAATAATATAATTCCTCACATTAAAATCTAAAATCTACCAACCATCTTCCTCTTTGGTCCTTTGGATTTTGCCAGGGCGGATTTCTTATATATGACACCTTCACCAACAAAGTCCACACCAGCCTCAGACATGTCCATCGTTTCATCCTCTTTTGTCTCCAAGCCTTCCTTCTCTGCCGATTCCATGCTCGGTGACCTTGGTGAATCGAGTAGCAGAGATTTCATGAGGGAATGATGAGATGAAGAGGTCAATCCACTATGGGTGGGGTAATGAGTAGAAGAAGGATGATTGAGCTTAATGGTTGCCTTGGTCACAGTCGTTGATTGTTGATCGCTCGACTTGGATTTGTCATCGGAAGGAATCTGATCCTCGAGGATGCTGTCGATGTTTGTCACTGGCACATTTTCACCTCCAGAAATCACAAAACTTTCAGGACCAAACATCTTGACATCTGATTTATTGGAAGCAGAAGTTCTATCTCCACTGGTTGCTAGTGATGATGATGAGCTTTGTGGTCTTGAATCAATCGTACTGCACTGAGTCAAGTTTTTGTGATTGATTGGTTCACCAAGGGTCGATGCCCTGATGTCTTTGTATGGCATGAGACCCTGCATGGTCGGTGTGCTGGAGGAAGACCGAATCAGAAGAGAACCGGGCCTGTTTGTTTTGGTAGTAGAACAGACAGTGGATGAGTTGGCATTTGATTGAGTAAGAGCAGACCCATTTGCAGAAGAATTAGACTCTCTCATGACAGTTTTATCATTCAATGTAACCTTTGCCTTGGAATTTTCTTTTGTGTCTGAGTTTTTCTTCAAAGCAAACTTAGTCTTGTTGTTCGATCCTGAATCCTTGTTCTTGTTATTAGCAGTTGGCTTATCAACAGGTGGATTGGTACCACTTCGGGGTGAGTTTGACAGAAGAATGTCAGGGAGGTTCTTCTTGGGATTCTCATAAAGATTGTCTGAAGGCTTTTTGGCCTCCAATCCTCCATAAAACTTGGAATTAGTCCCCAATCTGCTCAAAGACTTCATGTCTCTTTCAACACCACCTGACAACTCTTCTGAAATCTTGCCTGCAAAGTTCTCAAAAACTGACTTTGTCTCCTTGACTTGGTTCTGCCTGGGAAGTTCTTCAGCCTCGTCGGTTGAATCCCTCAGACAACGATCAACAGCTCTGGGAATGGAGATTTCTTCATAAATATTGTCACCACAAAACTGATCAGTTATAGAAACAGAGCATGACAATACATCCTGAAATTGTTGGCCTTCCTTGTATGTCCTCTTTTGATAGCTATCAACTTTTACAGCAGGCCCGTTACTGCCAAGCAATGAATTGTAACCATTCAGATTGCTTTCGACTAAGTTGTATCCATTTCGTGATGCCATTGTCACTGGCTTGCCATTGTTCTCAGTGGTTTTATTCCCAGCTTGAACTGTGGTAAAATCCGCCAAATCACGATCTGGAAGTTGGTCTTTCTCATTGTGACCATTTTTATCAATCTCTTTGCCGCCATCTTTTCTATCTTTGTTTTTGCTTTCGATACAATTTTCATCATAAACAATCTTGAGAGAACTTTTTTCAAAGTTGATGTTCAATAGACTATTGAATTTCTTCAGTAGCTTTCCAACAAAACCTTTTCCATATTCCATTTCTCCACTGAGCTGGTTTTCTCTGCATATTTCATGACTCAGTTTCTTGAGCATCAGATTGCTCTGTTCTTCCAGATTTAGGGACCTACGTTTTTCTTGATCTAGAAGAACAATTGGGTTGATCCGGATTGGAACAATTCTCTCATCAATTTCCTCATAAATATTTTCATCATGAAAAGTGGATAGGCATGGTACAGATGAATAATATGACTTCCTGTTAGTCGATAACCTCTCATAGGCATTGAGGTTGCTTTCCTGGACAATCACCTTCTTTCTTTTTATCATTTCCAGTTTCCATTGTGGAAATTCTGATTTTGAACGTTTTTTCTCCAGAAGGGCAGCTTTCCAATGCGGAACTTTTGCGTTGTCCTGACTATATTTTGTGTTTCTATTCAAAGGGTTAGATGTTTTCTGTTGACTAGATGAGATAGGCATGTCTTGAACTGCTAATCTGCTTCACTTGCACGATGACGACGTGAGGCACGTAAATTTTCAAATTTCAATCATGTCAGCTATAACTATTAATAGATGCACTCATTGTTCTGCTTAGGGAACATTCATTAAGTCTGTCATGAATAATAGCTGAAACACTAATCAATGCACAGTAGGTGATACAGTACTATCCAATCAAATTTAAATAAATTTAACTTAAGTTTTGCTGTTATTATTATTATAAATACCCTTAGTGTTAATTTTGCCGAAACTACAAAAGTTTCATTGATCAATGCACAGGTGAACATTGTGCGCGCGTTTTATTCTTCTTAATAAAGTCTACAAAAAATTGATAGATAATTGTTTTACAATAAATTTCATAATTATTAAAGATTGAGTTATTTTATAAATAACTGCTTGGCCAAAAATAATAACATTCGCTTTATAATTTATAAAAAATATATACATAACACATATTTTCTGTTTTAAAAAATAAATTAATTTTGGTATTTATTTTTTTTTAGCTTAGTGCAGCACTGGTTGCAAGCGAGGAAGTGACGACCTGTTTCTTTTGACCAAGTAAATTTGACGTGGCAGCGTTTACCTTGCTCTGCGGTTAAAAGCAGTCTGAAAAGTTGCGCTATAAAATTAAATTGAGGCGAACGAATTTTTGTTCGTTATTTTTCCAGTGTTGATTACATTTTAAAGCCATGGGACTAACCATCTCGAATCTCTTTAGTCGTCTGTTTGGGAAGAAGCAGATGAGAATTCTCATGGGTACGCTTTAACGGCAACTTGAAATTATTTGTTTGTTATTAGTTAAATTCCAGCGAAAACTTAAAGCCCGACATTGTTTTGTTTTGGGATGGTGTTTGAGTTAGATCCAATCTGTCAACGTATATGCTTCAATAATTTATTGTGTTTTTTTACAGTCGGCCTGGATGCCGCAGGAAAGACAACTATTTTGTACAAGCTGAAGCTAGGAGAAATTGTCACTACTATTCCCACCATTGGTTGGTCAATATATTTTTTTCTAGCGATCAATGGTTATCAAAGTCATGTGATGTTGTGAAAACCGAGATGCTGTAGTCATTTCATGACATTTTAGTTGAATTTTATAAATGCTCTGTTAACTTTTTGGCTTTGAAGGTGCTGTTAACAAGCTTCTCGCTTGCTATGTGACATGGTTGATGTCTTATTTGTACTTTGAGCTTCTAACTGAGAGATGATGTCATCTTCTGATATCTCTTGTTTTACTTATTTATTTGTTGTTGGAATCATCATCTTCCTTTAATTCAATAGTCATCTGTCGATACAGAATTTGAGATTTCTAAGAACATCTCTGATTTATTCACTTTTTGATAAATTATTGTTTTATTTGTTTAATTGTGAATTTCTAGTAATACTCTGTACATCTGACAAATCCATGTTATTATCATGTATGACAAACATTTTTCTTATTTTTAAAAATTATGCATTTGGGTAAATGTAGTTTACCCTAGTTTATCATTTACATATCTTTTTTTTTATTTTTGATATTTATATATCAGAGGTGCTTCATTTATAACGCTCCTTCCCAAGGGCGCTTGCGACAGTTCAGGCTGGGTTTCGAACACGACACATTACAACTGTTGCCATCACTGCCTTATGCAGGAATGCAACTCATTCAGCCATCCTTCATGCCATTTGCCATGTAAAATTTATAATATTCACTAAGCAGTCGCTGTAGGCAGGGTTTCCACAACTCTCTCACATTCTGGTTTCTTGTAGTGAACAATAAGCTTGCAACAAGCTTTCTGAACAATTATCACCTCTTAGGTCTGAGATGTCAAGTACTCGCCAGAAATTGTGGCGCTCTGTGTTTCAATGGATACTGTTACTCTCTTAAAATTTCACTTTTAAATGATTTAGTCCCTCACAGTAATTGGTGCCACTTCTTATGCTTTTCAATCAATGAATAAGTGTAATTGATTAATTATCATTAATGATAATGCCATCGTGATTCAGGTTTCAATGTCGAGACTGTCGAATACAAGAACATCAGCTTCACGGTGTGGGATGTCGGAGGTCAGGACAAGATCAGACCGCTCTGGAGGCACTACTTTCAAAACACACAGGTACGCACGTGTGGATGATTAGTCTGGGTTTCTCGTTTGTGAAAATGGATCTGCTTTAAGAAGGGAGAAGGGATCACTAGTTTAAATACCGTTGTTGACGACCAGGAATAATATTATTGGATAATTATGATGTTATGTGGTCTCTAATTATTTTTTATTACTGTTCTACCAATGCCCTAGAACTGCATTAGCACCTTTTTTCAAAAAAATTTCTTCATTATTGATCATAGACCACAAATTATTATGGAACTGACAATTAATAACCGCTGTCGTGGACAGTTTCAAGACATAAGCATCAGCATGCCTTAACATGCTGGTTTAGCCGGCAAGCATTCCTGCACAAAACTGAAACTCTTATGTGTTCTTCTCAACAGGGACTCATATTCGTCGTCGACAGCAACGACAGGGAGAGGGCTGCCGAGGCCAGGGAGGAGTTGACCAAAATGGTGGGTCGGATTTCGCCCTTATGTCGACTTGTGAATGATTCATTTTGACATTCAGTTTATTATGGCTCGGCTACCATCCACTTTTACAAGCCATGTGTGTGATTCAAATAATCAATGTATAAGATAATGTGGAAATTATTGAAACTATAATTTACCTCGACATTGCCGTGGATTCTCGTGCGAATTTGTAATCGTTTGCATCATTAAAGCTTTCGAAGTTAGTTTCGAGTGATCGATGTTTATGAGATCGTGACTAGCATCATAATCACATTAATCATTTAGCTCCAAGAGGATGAGCTGAGGGATGCCGTCCTACTCGTATTCGCCAACAAACAGGACCTCCCGAACGCCATGTCCGCGGCCGAGATCACTGAAAAGTTGGGCCTCAACCAATTGAGGGCACGCACTGTTAGTATCTCTTAACATCTGAGTTCATAGCCAAAACATGTTGATCATCTATAGATGATCTGCTGATTAGAAGAGAATGTGATGTAAGATTTTGGCACTTTTGCGATATTCATTCTTTGACGATGGAGTCAAACAAGGGCAACGAGGTTTTGTAGGATGAGGAGGCTGTATAGCTTCTGTCATCGTTCGTGAGACTCAATTGCTTATCATCAATGTGACCTTTGCTCCATTCCAGTGGTACATCCAGGCCACGTGCGCCACCCAAGGAAACGGGCTCTACGAAGGTCTGGACTGGCTCTCTTCGGAACTCTCGAAACGCTGAGGAACTTTGGGCGTCCAATGGTCAATTATCCCTCTGCAGGGAATGATTCCCATTGGCAGTTGCTATGGTGATGATAATGATGGCAGTGGTGGTGGCAAAGATGATGTTGATGAAGATGACAACATGATAATGTATCGTTGCTATTGGCACTATTGATTTGATTAAAACCCTTGAGCTATGATTACAGAGTCCGTTTGTGTTGTTGTTGCTGTTGTTATTACTATTATTATTACTATCATCATCATCATCACATTGCTATTAGCCAATGTGGTTATTAAAATTAATGAGGTTGACTGGCTCGAAGTGTGAAATGTCGTTCCTTGAACTGTTTTGTTCTCCCTTTCCTGTTGGTAGTCGTTGGCGACGGCTCGTTTATTATTAAAGTTATTGTCGTTGTTAACACGTGTTTGCCATTGTCGACGGAAAGTTCTTTTTTGCAGTTATTTTTGCGCCGAGACACGCACTGTCACACTTTTTCTTGTTTAATTCCTTCTAATGGAAGTCCAGATGATGTCAATAAATGCTTAAGTTAAGTCAGATGGCTGCTGGCAAGGACGGCACTGGTGTCTAAGTAAATTCGTTAATTTTTTGGCATGGTTTTGGTGCTTGATGTCGTCAGAAACTTGCATCGTGAGTGGCACACCTGTTGGCATCACATGTCTTGGCAATGACTTCCTGTGACCATTGTATTATACTAATGATGTTGGTTGAGTGGGTCATGTGATCTGACTTTCAATAGTAGATAATAATGTAATACAAATGTGGCCATTATTACGTTCATCGTCTGCATCATCATCACCATCGTCGTCCTTGCAATTTGATTGAGCTGGTCACCAGTGTAAGTGAAAAACTCTGTTTAGGTGACATTGACAAGAACCTCGGAAATTGTGTCGTTATTACTTGCACACATTTTCATTCTGTCCTTGCTTCTGCTGGATGCTTCTGACTTCTGAAGAGGTTTTGATTTCTTATTATTATTATTGTTATTATTATTGTCACTTGTTAAGTTTTTTTTTTTTTTCAAGATTTTCTTGCACTCCGCATTTTAAACCTCTCTACTCGTTCGATGGCGCAGTGGAACGATCCATTAAGGTCACAGTGTCATCGTCATCTTCGTGGCTCTCGCACGTGATCGCGAGTGTCATCACCATCATCTGTAGTATTACTACTGCATCTCTCGTGGATCGTTGCATTGTGCTCTTTGTCGTTTCTGATTGGTTTCCTATTCGGGGCAGGCACGTGGATCTGCTGATGGATTGGCCGTCACACATTCGACCTAATTACATGTGATTATGATTATAACTTAAGCATAAACAGAGTTTTATGTTCAAATTCGTCTGTATAGCATTAATCCAGAAGTTGGATAAGATGGCAGGGGAAGCCAAGCTGACAGTTTCTGGTTGGGGTTATGGGGCAAACCTAGTGTTTGTATTTTCCTGGCTGGTAATGGGATGAAAAAGTTTGGGATACGACAATGCCACCAACCCATTGTTGCACTTCCACAGCATTTATTTGAATTTTAACATTGGATTCAAATGCCCAAACTATTGCCAAGCCAATTGGTTATTTTGATGTCCACTACATTTCCAAAGTAGTGAATTGAGACAGCAGTTCAAGAATTAGTCAGGAGCAAGATGTCAAATTTAACAGGATAATTTGGAGGTGACATGGTCAGAGGAGTGTCACATAATTTTATTGCAGATGGCAGTAATTTAAAGAAAGGAACTTGCACATCAGTGATATATTTTACATAAACTCATTTATTAAACTATCTGCTGACTAATTAGAATCAGTTTCGTCCTCGTCAAAATATTTGTCTTGTGCGTCTTGGTGGATCAAGTCCATGGAATCGAGCCTCTCGTCGTTGTCGATTTTCCTGAAAATAAAAAAGGGGTGTTAAGTGAGACATTCCTTGATTCCACAGTTCAAATGCAATTTTGATTACAGCATATTCTAGGAACTTTCCAGTAGAAGTAATAATTAAAATCAGCATTAAATTGCATTATAACAAATAGGTGGTAACAAATGCATTAACAACAACTTAAAATTGATGACGAAACAGGATGGTTACTTACTCGTAGTCGATGTCTTCGTCGAGTCCTTGCAAGAACCTCTCTTTCATGATGACTGCAAATTCTTTCTGTAGGAATTCTTTGTCTGACACTTCATTTTCCTCCTCTTCTTCTTCTTCTTCCTCATCTTCATCATCATCTTCATCCTCTTCAACACAATCCATGAGGTGCTCCTAAAAATAACAACAAAACAAAGATGGTTAAAACTTGACAAATAAAGAATTTGATTAGATAGAAACAACAATTATGGCTGGTTAACTATCGCACAGTTCTTAATGTGATTATGGTAATGATGATGCTAAACTCACCTCCTCCTCCAGCTGTCTCTGATACAATTCATTGTTCTGCATGCTTTCCAGGTGACTCATGCAGAACGAAGTCAAAAAGTTCTCTCCCGTCATCGGCTTGCAATGGATCTTGCTGCTGTCAAGGAATTTGCCCAACATACGCTCATACATCAGCGGATTCCTTCTCTTCATCTCCTCCTCACTGAAGTATTCGCCTTCCTCCACCAATTCCAGCATCTTTTTGTACCTCCGATTCCTTGCGGACGACTTACTCGGTTTCTGTGAAAACTGACCAAGAATTTGCTTCTTGTAGATTTCTATCAGGTCATTTGAAGGCATAGAGTCTAGGCATAGCATGTCGTCTGACTTAAGCAACTTTCCATATCTTTCTGTAAACATTAAGAAATTTAACATTAATACGTGGACATATGAAACAAGTTATTAGTAAAAAATAAATTCACAACTTACCCAGAAACTTCGCCGGAGAAGAATCAAAAAGTTGATCGGCTATCGAATATTTCTCGTCGTCAGTTAAATCTGGTTCATCGCGGGATTGATTCTTAAAAAAGGCGCTGGGATCGGCAACAATCCTAAGAATCATATTTCTTCTTAACTCAAGTGTGTACTGATTTGATGAGGTCATAACTAAGTATAGTTATATAATAAATAAAGCCAATTTAATGATATAATGTGAAATTCTTTAACAAACTAATTGTTTTGTTTTGATCCAGCTTTTAAAAATCCCAAAAAAGATTACGAATTTGCCGTGTCAATTAATTAAATTTGAAAAATTTGGTTCACTTAATAAAAACTTACAAGTGACATTAGAATATTAATTTTCATCATTATTTAATTCAAATTACATTGTTTCTATTTTAAATTATTTTTGATTAAAATAACATAACATGACGAATATTAAAATAGCTTAAAAGAAGCTTTTTCAAGAATTTTTGCTTGTTATTGCTTAGAACACCGTTTTAACCTTGGAGTAATATTAAGGTCATTCAAAGCCTTTGCTGTCAAACATTAACTAAGTTATTTCACGATGGGCCACGTGTTGTAGTTATGAATATTTGTCTGAGACTATTTTTTAAAAGTAATTTATATTTCTCTAAAAGAAAATGTTAACGTTACATTTCAATTAGCATAGTACTATAACGATTGTATCAGACGTTCTATATCAAACATTCCTCCGAAATTATTTATTGACATCCGGATAAACGGCTAACATATTCCCCAACATTGAGAATCTAAGCAATTCAGAGATGTACTTTTGAAGTATAGAATCGACAATCTACTTCAATAATTTCCCAATGTCAATAACTCCATCAAACAAAAAATTAACTTTATATTCTCAACCGGGAAAAGCGCGAACGCAACTCCCATCACTCACAAATTGTGCGCCCGAGTTACCCACATTTGGGGTAATCGCAGGTTTCAGCTAATCCCAAGTGCAATGGACCAGCCTCGGCCTGGGCGAGCCGCCTCCTTGATCACGGCTACCACCTACGCCAGGTAAGTTTGGTAGATGCCGATACCCAGCGCTTTTGTGTCCCATGGCCAATCCTAACGGAGGTGTTTCTCATGATTTGTGTTACACATTTTGAAACAGTCGTTAGTAACCCATTATTACTTTTACTTTCCTGAACATTGCTGGCCAGAAATTAGCTCTTCTAAAAACATTTATTTATATAACAATTATTTATAGATTTTTTTTTTATAATTCCAATTCGTTTTTATTTAAACTATTCGATGCTTCGTTGAAAAATAGAAGCAAAGTAAAGAATATAAATGTATAAACATTCACATCTCGGTCATAATTCAGTAAACAATTTGAAACAACTGGGTAAATAATAATAATAATATCTGAATAATAATTTACATCCAGGTCGACCGAATGCTTGCGTCCTGCATACGGCGGTAGCCATTAGTGGCTGTAAATCGTTCCTTGATTGTCGTGTTCGCGATGAATGTGGCTCTACATAAATGAAGTACATTGCGCTGGACAATAATATCTCATTAGTTAAAAGAGATGATACGAGTACGTAACATCAAATACATAAATATTTTTATTTAAGAAACCGGGAAAAGCGCGAACGCAACTCCCAACACTCAAAAATCATGCGCCCGAGTTACCCACATTTGGGGTAATCGCAAAGTTCAACCGACCCCAAGTGCTATGGGCCAGCCTCCCCCTGGGCGAGCCGCCTTCGTGATCGCGGCTACCACCTGCGCCAGGTTAGTATGATTCTCTGCGCGTTCTCATAGCTTTTGCCCAGTCTGAGCTACATTGTCGGAGGTGTTCCGCGTGTATTTTATTAAAATGTGAAAAAACAAAATCTGATTGTATTCTTGAGGTGCTGAAGTGGATGCCCATTGAACATGAGCAGATTTTCGGGCCAACCATTTATGCAGCGCTTCCTCCAAAGGGCTTCCAGTGCTAGGTTGCGAACCACTGCCATCACTACTACGTGTAGAATCTGCACATCCATTTTAAATATAGGAATCCAATATTTTGATTATAAATGTTGTTGATTATTAACGTCCGTTATGTAACAGGATGATTTGGCCGGTTTTCCCGCAACGGGTCTTAAATTCGTGATGTCGTCGATAGAGGCGGAGAGGTGTTAATCACTAGACCATGATGGAGCACTATAACACATAAACATCATATATCTATATATTATAAATAATTGTATATATAAAATATTTTTTAAATATATAGAATTGTTTAAATATAAAAAAAACACTTGTGAGAAAGTTCAACGGGCTTGTGCTTTACTCTGTGATGCGTCGGTATGTTCTGACGCTCTCATCTTCAATATTGACAGCATATCCTATATCATACTTCTATGATATCCAAGTTCCTACAAACTTTAGACAAGCCAAAGCGACTGGCTGATAAAACATTTTCCAATACCACAAAAACTAACTTTCATTAAACAATCGGGAAATGCGCGAACGCAAACCCCAAAACTCAGAAATTGTGCGCCCGAGTTACCCACATTTGGGGTAATCGCAGGAATCAACCAGCCCCCTGTGCAATGGGCCAGCCTCCTCCTGGGCGAGCCGCCTTCTTGATCGCGGCTACGACCTACGCCAGGTAAGTTTGACCGAGACTGAACCTTAGCCTTTATGCACGGGGATCGACGTTAGCGATGGTGTTTTTGGCATAAATATTGAAATGCTCGCAAAAGAATTTTTAGTAAAAATTTTACGAGTTTTTTTTTAATCCGTAGTTAACTAGCTAGAATGTTTTTTCTAATGAAAATAATTGACTTATTAATTGAATTTGGGAATGCATTAAGATTTGAACTGAAGCATGTCAAGTAATGTTTCCGCTACGGCACCCGGCTTCATAGCAGTTAAAAAGGCCCACTTTTACAATTTAAAAGCTTCTTTTTTTTGCACACGAATCAAAAATTATTTGGAAAAAACAAACAAACATAGAATACCGATTTTTATTTCATAATTCATCGATGACTTTCGCTAACGGAATTAAAGGTCCAGTTCGCTTTGACATAATATGCTATGTATATTTTGCCAGCGATCTCAAAGCTATATTAAAGCTTTATCTTGTTCTCGCCATGGTATTATAGTTAACACCATGCCTATACATTTGATTAAGTTTATGCAATCGGAATTATAGATTTTTAGAATTACAAATAATTACGGAATTATTTGGAGAAACAACGAAGGTATAATTTATTGAGATGATGGACTCGAATTTAGTCTCGTAGTCCAATTTATATTTGTATTTAGGCTGGAGGAACTAGTAAAACCAGAAATCGGTGACTGGCTAACGATAGCTAGCTAGCTAGCTAGCAGCAAGGCTATCGCATGTAAACTTCCTTGGTGCTCTCCCGCTATCGATGGTGGTGGTGATGATTAATTAACATCCACTTAATTACTGGATTATTAGGACAATCTCCCGCGATGATTATTTATTTATTATTTATTTGATTCAAGTTATTAAAGACATTAGTCATGACTAATGGTCAGTTAATTAATATTACTTAATTTATTAAATTTTTAAAATAATATTTATTTAATATTTTGTAATTCATTTAGTCAAATTATATTACCTAGCCTTATATTACGTATTTTATTTAAATTTATAAAAATTTATTTCATTTTTTATTGCTTTTTAGATTCGGAATCTTCAAAAAGCTACTCGAGTTTTATCAGAAAACGAATTATAAATTACAAATCAAATAACGACAACAAGCAACATTCGACAAGAACAATCTCAATAAAATAAATCAACAAACATGGAGGTTATGTTTTCGAGCACGAACATCTCCCATGAAACCATCGGTAACATTCAGTTTCAGTCCTCGGTCCTGAGGAGATACTCAAGCAGTCAGTCACTTTACCAGACGGAATAAATTACCCCGAAGTCTCAGAAGGTGGCAAGCCGAAGATTGGGGGAGTCATGGATCCGAGACAAGGAGTCATCGACAAATCATCGAGGTGTCTTACGTGCAATGGAAAGATGAACGAATGTCCTGGTCACTTTGGTCACATCAACCTCGCCAAGCCGGTATTTTACGGACACTACCTGCCTCATGTGAGGAACATTTTGAGGTGCATATGTCTCTCTTGCTCCAAGCCTTACATCAACCCGAATAGCGAAACAATGAAAGATATCATGAAAAAAACGAGGAACAACTTGAAGAACAGAAGACCTTTGATACTTGAAGCCATAAAGAAGGTAAAGTCTGCGAAGGAGGAGATAGAGTCGAAGACTTACGAACACAATCACATTGTGGTCAGAATCGCCCAAATCTTATTAAGAGAAAAGGGCTGGAATTATCAGCTCACTGGAAGAAATCCGTTATTTATGACGAGCCAGAAGATAGATCATTGAAGTTGACCCCTGAGAAAGTTGTGGAAATTTTTAGGGCAATTGACAATGCCTCAATCGAACTTCTCGGCTTGCACCCCAAATATGCCAGGCCAGAATGTTGGTAGCCACAGTCCTTCCTGTGTTGCCACTCTGTGTGCGACCTAGTGTTTTATCATTTGGAACGACTAGATGCCAGGATGACCTTACGCACAAATTGGCCGATATTGTGAAGGCAAACAACAAGCTAAAAGAAAGCGAACAGAGCGGCATGGCGACACACATTCTGGAGGACAATTTTAAACTTTTAGAGTACCACGTTAACACCATGTTCGATAACAGCATGCCTGGAGTGCCAAAAGCGACACAGAAATCTGGACGTCCGCTCAAAGCCATCAAGGAGAGATTGTCGAGCAAAGAGGGCAGAGTCAGGGGGAACTTGATGGGTAAAAGAGTCGATTTTTGCGCCAGAACTGTCATCACACCTGATCCAATACTCCGTATTGATGAAGTTGGAGTACCGAGGGATATAGCGCAGATTTTGACATATCCTGAAATAGTGACCCCATTAAACATAGACAAAATGTCAGAACTGGTGACAAACGGTCCAGATCATTATCCAGGCGCAGCATACATAATAAGGAACAATGGAGAACGAATCAATCTGAGGTTGCATCCGAATCCAAGCAATCTTCATCTTGAGTACGGATACAAAGTTGAAAGGCACTTACAAGATGGTGATCCAGTTATCTTCAACCGTCAACCTTCCCTTCACAAAATGTCCATGATGTGTCACAGAGCCAAAGTCATGCCGGGATCAACCTTTAGACTGAATCTTAGCGTCACGAAACCATACAATGCAGATTTCGATGGAGACGAGATGAACCTTCACCTGCCTCAAAGTCTGGAAACCAGAGCCGAAGTGACGCAATTATCTTCCGTATCCAAGATGATCATAACTCCTCAATCCAACAAACCAGTCATGGGCATCGTCCAGGACACTTTGACGGGTGTCTACAAGATGACGTCGAGGAACGAATTTTTGACAAAGCATGACCTTATGAACCTCCTCTTACACTTCCCAAAGTGGAACGGGAAAATTCCACAGCCTGCAATCCTGAGGCCAGTACCAATGTGGACTGGAAAACAGTTATTCTCCATCCTCATTCCAGGAAAGGTGAACTGTTTAAAGAATGTCGATGGAAACGACAAATGGATGACTCCAAGTGACACCACTGTTCTTGTCGAGAACGGAGAATTACTGATGGGCATTCTCTGCAAAAAACTCTCGGATCATCCGAGGGATCTCTGCTGCACGTGGTTTATCTCGAGGAAGGAAGTGAAAAGACTGCAGAATTTTACAGTAACATCCAGTTGGTGGTTAACCAATGGCTGCTCATTGAAGGTCATTCTGTCGGAGTATCTGACATGATCGCCGATGCTCAAACTTACAATGACATTAGAGACTTGATCACTAATGCCAAGACTGAAATCGCAGTCATAACGGAAGACCTTTATGCTGGTCGATTGAGCAAGCTTCCTGGTTGTGACATGAGGCAGACCTACGAAAACAAGGTCAATGTGAAATTGAACGAGGCAAGAGATAAAGCAGGAAAACAGGTCCAAAAGTCTTTATCCAGATTCAATAACTTGAACAACATGGTTGCCGCGGGATCTAAGGGAGACAGCAACAACATTTCCCAAATCATCGCTTGCGTTGGGCAACAAAACGTGGAAGGGAAACGAATTTCTTTTGGATTTTCAAACAGAACTGCCTCTCATTTCGTGACTTACGATCATGGACCAGAGGCCAGAGGATTTGTTGAGAATTCCTATTTGTCTGGATTAAATTTTTCCGAGTTCTTCTTCCACGCTATGGCAGGTAGGGAAGGAATCATAGACACGGCCATCAAGACTTCGGAAACTGGATACATCCAGAGAAGATTGATCAAAGCTATGGAAAGTGTCAAAGTTAACTACGATGGCACAGTCAGGAATCAAACTGGCCATTTGATAGAATTCTGTTACGGAGGAGATGGACTGTCAGGAGAATGGGTCGAAACACAGAACTTGGTTTCGCTCGAGTTAAATAACAAAGCCTTTGCCACAAAATACAAATTCGACTTATCGAACGAACAAAGACTTAAGAAAATCCTGGACAGGAATGTTCTGACGGAGGTTAATAAGGATTCACAGGCACTGAACAAATTTGACAACGAATATGAGCAATTATGTTTGGATAAAGTTGAATTGAGGAAGATTTTCCCTAGTGGCGACGAAAGAATTGTGCTGCCATGCAATTTAAAAAGACTGATCTGGAACGCCCAGAAAAAGTTTAAGGTAAATCAGAGGAGTACCTCAAAACTTAATCCAATCAGAGTTATTGACGATGTGAAGGACCTCTGCAACAAATTGATAGTCATAAAAGGCAGTGATAACCACAGTATTTGCGCCAACAGTAATGCTACCTTTTTGATGAACATAATGTTAAGGTCTACATTCTCATCCAAGAGAGTTGCTGAAGAATTTCATTTGTCATCCGAAGCGTTTGAATGGCTCTTGGGAGAAGTAGAAACAAGGTTTACTCAGGCACAGGTTCACCCGGGAGAAATGGTGGGAGTATTGGCCGCTCAGTCCTTGGGAGAACCGGCTACTCAGATGACTTTGAACACCTTCCACCATGCAGGTATTTCGTCCAAAAACATCACCCTCGGAGTGCCACGTCTCAAGGAAATAATCAACGTGTCTAAGAAGCCAAAATGTCCGACTCTCACCATATTCCTTGATTCGGAGACCTCCACTGATGTCGAGAAAGCACACGATCTCATGAACACCCTGTCGTACACAGTTCTCAAAGACGTCATTGAATCCAGCGAAATTTTATATGAACCCGACCCTTCAACAACTTCCGTAGAAGAAGATTTGGATCTTGTGACTACATGCTTTGAAATGAGCTTGGTTGATCAGTCAAAGCTTTCCTCATTTGTCCTAAGGATAAAGTTGAATCCTGAGAAATTGTACGGTCATGGAAAAAGCGTGAAGGCATCCCTCGTGGAAGAGAGGATTCGACATACTTACGGATCAGATTTGGAAGTAGTAAGTTTCGACGAAAAGAATCTCGTGAGAATAAGGTTAGTTCAGCAAAAGGATGAAAACGCCGAAGAAACAGAGAAAAATATGGAGAAGATGGAAGATGATACATTCCTTAGACACCTGGAAACACAAATGCAAAACGAATTAGCTTTGAAGGGCATTCCTGCCATTAAAGGCATTCATTTATGTCAATCGAGTGCCAAGACAAAGCAGATTAGGGTAATGAATGCAGATGGAGATTTCGCTATCACCAACAATTGGTACCTGGAGAGCGAGGGTACATCAATGAGGGAAGTCTTAGGAAGGACACATGTTGACTACAGTTCCAGCGTCAGCAATGACATTGTCGAAACTTTTGAAGTTCTTGGAATCGAAGCAACAAAGAGAACTATCGAGAGAGAGTTGCACACAGTTCTGTCATTTGACGGTTCATACGTGAACCACCGCCATCTAACTCTCCTGTGTGAAATCATGACAAACAAAGGTCACCTGATGGCCATAACGAG
>MPNW01000508.1:133539-149296 GCA_011800805.1 Hirudo medicinalis
GTTGCCATATCCATCAACCAAGGTAAATCCTAAGAAATGCCACTCACAGCGTATTCCACCATCCTTTTCTGGGCCAGGTCGGCCTTGTTTCCAGCCAATGCCATGACGATGTTTGGACTTGCCTGTCTCTGCAACTCCCTGACCCAATTCTTAGCCCTTGTAAAGGTATCCTAGTGAAGATGAAATGTTTTCCTCAGTCTGATTGTTGTTATAACCAATCAATTGTAACCAACCAATCAATTAATTAACTTAATAATCAATAATAAAGTAATAAATTAAGGTGTATATATTAACTTCCTTCTAATTTACATCATACACAAGACAATTGATTTTGGATATCATTTTGTAAACCAATTTTCAAGTCCCAAAACGAGCAACAATCAGCTTACAGGGTTTGTGATGTCGTAGACAATGATGGCCGCCTGCGAGCCCCTGTAATACATGGGGGCGAGGCTGTGGTACCTCTCCTGGCCTGCGGTGTCCCAGATCTCAAACTTCACCGTCGTGTCGTCCAAGACTACTGTCTGAGTCAAGAAGGCAGCTGGAAGAGTAGAAGAATGATGAAGTTGGCTCAAATGCGAATGGAATTAAGTGCAATTATTAATCAGTCTAAAAAATAAGTCAAGGTTATTTAATTATAATTATTTAATTATATTTAATTAATTATTACATGCATTATTATTGCAATTAAAAAACAAAGAACGATCGTTAATCGCGAGCGACCGCGCAGCTCGTCTGCTGCTCGTTTTGCGGAAACGATTTATTAGTAATTACTAACAAGTAATTACATCAAATTACTAAAATGCAATTCTAGGCACTAATGGGGTACTAAGGTGGCTCAGAGGCATTTGTGTTCCTGCGTTCGGTAAAAGCAACGGCTTGTTAAGTTACAGTCGTGCTCTCAACCTGACAAGCACCACCACAAAGTGCCTCTGGCAGAAGGTGCTATATAAATGATACAAGAGTCCCTGATGTTTATACTTATGGTGCTATATATATTCAATAACAATAATAATAAGTAGTAGTAGTAAAGAATAATATCAAAGGCCGTCTATCTATTTAATAACCAATAATAACATTTCATATTATTGTGGCACTATATAAATATTATCATTATTATTATTGATGTATAGTTATTATTATTATTATTATTAGTAGTAGTAGTAGTAGTAATAGTAGTAGTTTTGTTATTTTTTTTTTTTTATTTAGTTATTGTTATCGTTATGACATTCAATGCCATCAAAAGCATTCAGTACTTCCCTGAGAAGGTAACGAAACCCCGACTCAGTCGAACGACTAAAAATACTTCCTGAAATTGTTCAACGAGCGACTGAACAATGTGAGTACCTTCAATTGCAGAGGATGCAATAAAGCACATGACCTCAGTCAAGTGGCATCATTATGACATTAACATCATCATCACCATCGCTGCATTAACGTTGGTGCATAAGAATGTAACATAAAACTATTGTCATAAACAATGACAAAGATCAACACGTTGTTTTATCCTGACTAGCATAAACCAGTACTTATCAATGTAAAGATAACAACATAATGCTGACCGACGCACGCAAGAGTTTCAAGACAACAGGTCATCAAGAGTTAAATCGAGAATTAGAGAAACCAATTCAAATCCACTCGAATGACAGCCAATCAAAAGCTAAAATCAATGGCTAATCAAAATGACCTCTCTAATGAAATAAACAATAAATTAGTTAAAACTCAAGCCACCCACCACCAATGGTGCTCTCCTGGTACTCATGAAACTGCCCTTTGACAAACCTCAGTACCAGACTGGACTTGCCAACAGCAGACTCTCCCAGGAGGACCAGCTTGAACTGGCAGGCCTTGGTCTGCTGGGGAACCCCATTGGTCTCTCGTGGATTTATGGAGCTTCTGTTCGATGCGGCCATTTCTGGTTTTTCGATCTCTGGTGAACTGAGCTGGGTAAGAATTCTGACATTAGATAACCATGAGCGATCCAAGATGGAATCATCAACTAAGGATTGTTATAACCAATTATATAATTAATTGATATTAAACATTTAGTCGTCTGCACGAGCGAATAAGAAGCATCACATAAAAATACTAAAATATGCGAGTATGTGAGAAACTCAGAGAAACAAAAGCTCGAGTAAATGTTGGTTGATTCTTGGCTCGGTTTAAAACAATCTGACAACACCTACATGCACGTGAGACTAAGTAATGAGGCAAGTAATGAGGCAATTAAAACTTTCCCTACAAAACAATGGCAACCTAATTGGAATAGCTAGTAATTATAATGACTAGACGAGCCACATCGTGATTTTATTAAAAATTAATTAACTTGTGGTAGTTAGGCCTTCTAAGTAGCAACACCATTTGACTTGGCTCAAGCTTAAAAACCAATTCTCTTGTAAAATTTGTAAAATTCTCTGTCAAATTTGAACAAATCGTAGATGACCCACAATGCAGGTCATTGAAGGCAACCATATCGCTTCAACAAGTAAATCAAATTTGTTTAAAACGTGCTAAAAACTCATCTCTGATATCTTATCTTATAAACTTATCGACTTATAAACTATTGACAATTTCAATATCACATCACGTAAATAAACTTTGTGCCACTTTTCATGCAGAGTTTTACAAGAGAAACTCAGTCTACAAAACTTAGCAATTAATGGTAATTGAGTAATTGTGATTACCGATCACATTACAGTAAACAAAATTAAAACAGAAACAACCTTCCTAGGTCTTCTGAGCACAAATAACAATATGAAACACATGAAATCAATAGAAATTAATATCTATCCAGCAAATATCACAAAAAAATACTCCATAACTAATTCCTACAAGCGCATCCGCATATCGCTCTCACCAGATATGCCAAAGGTTAGGAAACTTGTTATCTCTAACAGAATTTTGAAAACTTCAATTGTGACCCAGAGACAACTCGCAGTTTGAGAACTTTCGAGATTAGTTTGCACTTAACTCATCAACAGAAGTTTCGAAAGTAAGTTTAAAAGAGTGGCACGATTTGAAGCAAAAGGGGGTGTCAACCTCGAATCCAGAAGTCANAACTCGCAGTTTGAGAACTTTCGAGATTAGTTTGCACTTAACTCATCAACAGAAGTTTCGAAAGTAAGTTTAAAAGAGTGGCACGATTTGAAGCAAAAGGGGGTGTCAACCTCGAATCCAGAAGTCACGATGACAAGTCAGATGACCGAACAGGCATGATTAAAACACAATCGTCTCAGGAGAATAGAAAACAAAATAAAATCACAAAAGAATGTCGTTTTCTGAAGCTTTTAATGATAATTTCAATCTGTAGAAAATTTAACTGCTTACCTTTACACGGATTCGACACTATATGTACAACAAACAGGCAAAAAGTCACTATGTATCCCCTGGTACTTCGTCTTATGCTAATGAGTGTATATAACAGATGTGCTGTGCTAAAAAAAAATGTCCAAGCGCATAGTTTTATTATATTTTTAACTTTATAATTTTTATTTAAATTAAAAACAATATAGAAATTATAAAGAATTGTAAGTAAAACAAAATTTAACAAAACTCAAGAAGAAGCTCAAAAACTCAAAAGTTTTGTCTGAGAATCAGATGATTGATTTGGGTTCTTGTGTAACTTAGTAGATGTATCGAGTTGGTGCAGCAAAGAACCGTTCAAATAACCAATTTATCATTCATTCATTAATTCATTCATTCGTACATTCATATAACCATAACTTCCTTATATTGTTCAAGTCTTAATGCCGTTGCTTAAGAACGATTAGATATATTCTCAACTATATTATGTTAAATGCGTCGCTAGGGGGTGGTTAGGTCCGCACCGAGCAACACCATCGCTGGGATGTTGGGAGTCCAATACAAATGCCAATACAAATGCAAATTTGACAGATCAGACTGAAGCCATTTATGGTCTTTGTGAACATTTGGACTCAAAAGGTATTTTGCCTAGTCTCTGATTTCATGTTTCCCTATAAACAAAAAAGCGGTCATCTCATGAGAGTGTTAACGTCTAATATAATGAGAGTCTAATGGTTAAGACTTCGCCTCTCACGATGGCAGCTCGGATTCGAATCCCGTTGGGGACACCTTCCTAATCACCTGGCTGTGTAAACGGACGTTGGTAAGCAACAATATATCATCAGGTCGAGCGAAAGTTTGCCTACTCTGGGAAAAACACAGCTACATTCCCTTATCCTTATTTATGCTTCATGATTAGTTGTTATTGCTTTTTTCCTTTACCAGTATATTTCATCAGCTTATGCATTATAACATGATTGCTTTACCACTTTTACCACTTTGAAGGGCTTTTATCAGGTCATGCAAACTTACTATGAGCAGGTATTATGTCGTGTTCCTTTCAAATGGCAGAAGAAAAATAAATTTCATAATTCATGTTTTTATCGAAAGATGGCATTTAAATATCTAAAAGATGAGTTGATGAGTTTCGGCCGCAATCAATCAAAGCATAAACAATATCAACTTTTTAAAAAATGCTCACGAACTTTAAAATATTATAATTATGTGATAATTTTAATCAGTTAATTAACATCAGTTAATAATATTAATAACTGATGCTAACTAACTATTGACAATTAATTAATACTATAACAGTGTTGCATTACTATATCGTTATATTATTCTTATTATTATAATTATGTAAGAATATCGTTCTTAATAAATTATTTTGATTATTAGAAATAATGAATAATACAATAAATGAATAATAACAAAATCAATAATTTTATTTCTATTAATATTGTTGGAGAATCAATAATGTTTCACTCAAATGTAATTTGATACAAGTTGTGCAACACGTTTTTCCAAACGATGTTCAATATTCAACATTGATATTGAAACTCCCCAACCCTATCCCCATCCCCATCCCCAGCCCGAACTACTCAGCTACAACTCTAACAAAAACAAAACAACAAGATAACAAAAATCCAAGAAAATCCAAAAATCTAAGAAAAATCGAAAAGATGCAACGTATGAAAAAAATATAATATTTAATTCCACATTAGACAGACATCATTATCTTAAATTCCACAATTCATCTCCGGATTTCAAATGGGATGGGATTCCACTTTTTTTTGAATATTTCCTTCAGCTTCCTTGTGCCTTGCCAAAGATTCATTTTCTGGTCATTCGTCAACTTTTACTCTCCCTTGCAAACGTTTCAGATCAGAGTTTCCACAATAAGGAATTAATGTCATTATATATTATTATTATTATTATTATTGTTATTATTATTATCATCAATAATTACATTTTATAAAGAGAAATATGATGTTTTAAATCAGCATCATTGACATGGTTATGATTACCATGGATTGAGTTGATGAGAAGACATAACAACAACAAAAATGATAATAATAAAAAGAATAATAAGAAAATAATGAGAAATAACCTTACAATAACGAATATCATTCAGTAGACAAACAATGATAGCAATATACATTAATACTATTGTTATTATACATATTAATAAGAATAAATATGACAAATAACAAATTGAATAACAAAACAACCCTAAGGGAAACTTATCCCGCTGATTGGGCTGCCTAAGAAATGAAATAATATACTTGCACTTCAAAGCATTTAAACTGCATTACTAAAGCCCTCCATGTATTATTTATAATTAAAATATTGCAAGAATGTATGTTACTACGATCGACTTTCAAACTGACTATGTTTTTTGGATTTTTTTTTCAATTTCCAGTGATGACAGTTAATGTCAGATTTCACACTCACACTTTTAATAATTAATTAAGGCATAATAAAATAATTGCATTATATAATAATTCCATATTACAATACTATTAATTTTTAAATATGTTTTAGTGTCTATTACATATCAGGGTGAGTTTTTCATATCTGTAAACCATTGAAGCTCATTATTGTGTCCTTTTGATTCAAAAACATTTAAATAGCGCTGAATGTAAGAAAATATACACGTATCACTGATATTATAGTAATTATTTAAAGTTATGTCGTAATATTTTTCAGTTCTTTTTCATCGATCGTGAGCTCCAAGGCAAGTTTTAATTAGAAACTTTGAGATGAATGGTTTATCGATCGTACCGTCTATAAAAGGGAGGCAGGAGAGACTATTGGCAGGCTGTACCAAAAATTGCTCCTTGCGATTTCTTGTTACATTCAGGGTGAGTTTTTCCTTGCATCGACTCTTCTATTTTAAATAAATTTTTGTTATTCACAGATGGGAAAAAATCTTTTGTGCCTGCTGGTGTTGTCAACGTTCGTGGTTTCCAGTTTGGGCCTCCATGTCGTAAATAAAACTGCGTACGTTGCCAAGCTAACTGATAAATTGATAGTTTTAGTTACTGAAATATTTTTTCCAGATCTTCAATCATCATCACGAACGATGCTGTCGAGCCAGGCTCTGAACTACTGATGACTTTGACCCTGCTGAACGTCACTACCTGTTTCGGAAGTGCACACTCAGATATGAGGACAGACTGCATACTTGACCTCAAAGTGTCGGACTTGGAAGGAATGGTGTGGCATCATGCTCCATGGAAGATAGAGTTGGGAAAGACTACGAGTGAGAAAAATTGCATGTTCGTTTTCTGACCAGAAATTCTTACGATTACTCTTATGATTAATTTTGCAGGTTTTTCAAGAACTCTGAAAGTTCTGGTTGGTATAAACTACCGGTCTGCTTTTCTATGACTCATGACATTTTTACTTTTTATTTTTATTTTTGTGTGCCAACAGATGCCATCATACATGACGCCAGGCAGAAAAGCTATCAAGTTGTCCTCAAGCAATTGTGTGGTTTTGGATCAAATTTTACATGTGAACGTTGGATGGAGAAAACCTAATGTCTTCATAAGAACGAACAAACCGAATTATCGCCCCGGAGATGAGGGTTTGTTAACGTAAAAATTAAAGATATTTTTGATGTAATAGTTAATTATTCGTTTCAGTCCTGGTAGAAATCCTCTTCACAAGTAAAGATCTTAAACGTCCACGAAGCTCGGAACCCGTCGAAATAGCTGTCCACGTAAAATTTAGAATTCACCTTCGTGTTATTAAATTTGCCTTATTTTAACTTAACATTGTAACTCGTTTTTAAGGAATCTCAAGGTTCATTACTTATGAATTGGCGGGACGATCCAGCTGAGCATGGTTTGTTCTAAAAAATATACCTTTTTATACAGTTGTCACCAGGCGACGTTACCACTGAGATAAATTAAAAATTGTGAAAATATTTATTTTATTTCTGAAACCAGGAGGATTACTGAGGACAAGTTTTATGATCCCGAAAATGGTTCAATCGGATGAGTTGATCATCAGCTTGAAAAGTGAAGTGAGGACAAAGGATACATCATTTATTGCTTAATTAAATAGTATTGTTTAACATTAATATTGTATTAACATTATAAATGTCTTACATTTTAGAACAAAGAACATAGCCTCGCCATTCAAGTCGAGCAAGGAGGTAGTCGGACTTTGAGATATTATAAAATTAAGTTATTTAGATTGAGGCAATAACTTTAACCTTTTTAACTTTACTATTGTTTTCAGCCGTGGGTTCTTTTCTTGTCGAAATCAGAACACCAAGATATCACATAATGAATGTGATAAATGAGGGCAAAAGTCTTAACTTGGATATTAGTGTCATAGCAAGGTAATTTAACTTAGCACAGTTGCCATCGTTATTATAAAATACATAATTGGTTACATTAACTTTTTTGTATTATCTAGTCAATTTGATGGAGCTCCGATAAATGGAACTGTATGGATTGATTTTTACATCGAGGACATGAGAAAATCAGGGGCTTTGCCGCCATACGAGGTAATATTTTCATGGTATTTACAAACATAAATGTTAGATTTTTAGAAGAGTATTCAAATTTTAATAACAGTTTAAATACTAATTCAATTTTAACAGTTGAGTTGCGGCTACAAGAACATTTCGTTGAGTGTTGGCCTGATCAAAGAAACACTCGGTTTTCTGGCAAATACAAATCTGTCAAAAAGTGACCTAAAGATCCTCATCAAAGTTGTCTCAGACTTCAGCCTTGACAATGAAAATGTTACAGTAAAGGCAAAAGAAGAAAAGGAGGAAATAAGTCAAGTTTCAAGAAATGCAATCGTCAGCTTTATCGACCAGTCCTATGATTTGTCCTTCAGCCAATTCACTCCTAACTTCTTCAAGCCTGGACTGTCGTACGTTGGTCAAGTGAGACAACAAATACTTGTTGTTTAATTTTATATTTGCAACATTCCTCAATCATATTTCGAAATTTAACATCAGGTCTTGTTGCAATCGGTATCTCAAGTGCTGTCACAAACTCCGGAAGAAATTGAGGTGACAGTCAAGATTAAGCATTACACGTCTACAGCAGTTCATTTTGAAGAGGCAGCTCTGAAAGTTAAAACAAATAATTACGGAGAGTTCTCCTTCCAGGCTTCAAAGGATGACAGAAAATTAGATCTTGAAGTAAAAATGTTTTTTTATGCAATTTATGCAAGTTATGCAATTTCAAATCAAATTCATTATTTTGCAAAAATTGATATTTTTTGTAACATTTCAGGCTGAGTTCAAAGACGAAGTCAGCGAAAAACAAGTCAAAACTTATAAGAGAGAAATCCTCCCTCTGCCTGCCAAAAACGCTCACTTCATACAGGTCTTGCCTGATAAAAAGCCACCTAAAGTTATGGTAAGTGAAATATGTAGTTGTAGTTATGTCAAGAGTCATTTAGGTCAACGAATATTTGACATAGCTTGGCAAAACGTTGAAAGTGAGGATAGAGGCAACATTTCCAACAAGTGAAGTCCTTTATCAAGTATTCTGTGAATCAGGGTTGGCTCTCACAGGGAAAATAATAGCTCCCTCTCCAGCAATCATTCACAATGTTACTATAGTCATTCCCCGAAATGTCAGCAATTTGTTATCATCTCCCCGTCTTGTCGTGGAAATTCTCTCTCCAAGTAATGAATTACTTTATGATACTTTACAACTTATTGTTGAACAGCCTCAGGATCGTTATCAAGTAAGAATTACTTGATAATATTTGATCATAATTTTCCAATTGCAATTTAACATCAATTACAGATGGAGCTATCCATTGAAGAAGAAATCATCAAACCAGGAGAAAAGGTTGAAGTTATTGTAAAGGCAGAACCCTTCACCACAGTTCATCTTCTAATTGCTTCTGAACCTCTCCCATTCGATCCAAATGGACAAAAACTCCACAAAGACATAGTTGGTTATAAAATGGTAAACACTGTAATTCCATCTTTACTTAATTTTTTGCATAAATTTGCATTTAAAGGCTTTTAAAGGAATGGCTAAATACATTAGCAGCTTGAAAAGTTCGAATGAAATCAAGGAAAGTAAACCCCTTGTTTCCATGCATCCTGACTCTCACAAAATGCATAATGTAAGTTAATGTCAGTAAAATAAAATAACCATATCATTAAATTGACATGCTTTTGTACTTCCTTAGGAATTTGGAAGCCTAGTGCTCAATGAAAAAGTCTTGCTTGTGGATGATAGTAAGTTCATTTGGATTCAATTTAATAGTAAACGCCTTATGTAAAGCGTCAGAGGCTCGTTGTTGTTGCACTTGTGGCGAAGCACTCAGATTTCTAACAGGATACCGTAGGAATATTCTTTCATAGGCGCCTGCAGGCACGCAATAGCATAAGATAACTCATTTTGTCTAAAAATTATATAGACCTAAATTATTTCAGGATCTCAAACTTTTCCAGCCGAATTCTTCAAAAGTAGAATGCCATATGACTATGACCTAACTATGCCACGTGTCTATGTGGGAGTATTTGAGAAAGAGTTGTGGAATCTTAATGTTAAAGTCGGGTTAGTTCAATTCGCTTGCACAGTTGGATGTGGAATTGTAATTTGTCCTTATTGTTGAATAATTTTTATTTTAGGATGTCAGGAATGGAACGAGTCAATGTTTTCATACCGCCGACAGCAAGATTACATACAATAGCCGCATTCGGACTCAGACCTGGAAAGGGTCTTGTTACTGTCAGCAAGCCTCTTCAGGCATGTGACATCATTTTGATATATTTTTCATCATGATAAATATTTTAGTACATTTAAATTGTTTACAGAATTTAATATCAAACTAAAACTTCGTAGCACTTCATACTCTTATGATTCTTGAAATGGGAATTTGACATACGACATTTCATTTTACATTTTAGCTTTTAAGTACATCAAAATTAATTCTTTCTGTGAGGTTTCCAAAGAAAATTATGAGGGGAGAAGAGTTCTATGTCATCATTTATTTGTTTAACAACATGAATGATGACTCTTATGTGAGTTTTACATAGTACTTCACAAGACTATAATGACTACAACATTTACATTATGCCCTCATTAAAATTTGACATTTACAGATTACTTTAAAGATGATTGAGCATTATGCTCCTACGGAAAGTGAAACTTCCCAGCTAACAATACTCGTGAGCTTAACCAATATTTCTGACAAAATTTTAGTTAAATCATGACAACTTATTAATCATTCCAGGTAGGAAGGAACGAACAAATTTCAAATATAACGAGCTTCTCAGATACCCAAAATATTATCGGACATACATTCCATGTTGAATTTTACTCTTTCTCCAGCGATGCCAGTCACAATGTCAATATAACAATTGAGATAGAAGTATGCATTGCAAAATATTTGATTTATTTTAGGTTACAATTTTATTAAATTTAATAACTAATTTAGAATTCAAATGTTTGTTCTAGGACCAAGGATACCCTGTGATGCTTTCAGATACTTGGATTGTTGACACTTTCAACAAAACACAGTCACAAAGTCTTCACGTTTTGAAAGAGTCTCCAATGCTCAATGAGACAATGTTCCAACGCACTTACGTGAAAATATACGGTAAATTGCTTTTGATATTATAATTGTTGTCACTGTCATTATTAAAGCACAACTTCTTAAAGTTGCAAACAAATTCAAATTGTCACAGGTCACCCATTGGGTCCTTCCATTGAACATGTCTGTCAACCCAGTACAAGCGTTTTGGATGAAAGAACCAAGTTGTTATTTGTCATGTCTGTGAACATACTCAAACTCCTTTCCAGTGACTTACAATTTGGAAATTCTATGCCAGTTGACTACATTGAAAAGGAGTCACACTTCAGTGCTTCCTTTGGAGTTCCAGTGAATAAAGATGAATGTATCCAGACTCTCAGAGATTGTAAGCCTCGCTAACAATTATTAATGTGATTAATAAATATTATTAAATAGCCATTATTAATTACCCTAATAATTTAATTATAATATAAACTTTGAGAACCTATTTCAGACCTACAAAGTCTGTTGAGCAGGAGAAACCCCGATGGATCCTTTTCTCTCTACCCAAAACAGCCTGGATACATTTGGTAAAATGAGTTTATATGAATATAAAAATATAATTCAAACAATTACCCTACTAAATTTTTACACAGGCTCACCTCCTTGATGTTAGATACAATGGTTTCATTGCAACAAGAAATTTCTTTGAACAAAGACCATGTCGTCGAAACCACGAAGTGGCTGGTTAAGCAGCAAATGCGAAATGGTTGTTTTGTAGAGGACGAAAGAACCGTTGTTCTCAGGAATGAATTGGTGTGTCATATTTTTAATTTTTATTATATTTTTAAAATAATTTGTTCTAGCAGGATGAAGAATCAAAACATTTACATTTGACTTCTGAAGCTGTGGTCTCACTTACTGAGGTATCCAAAAAGTTCAATGTAAGTGATCGAAGGGTTTGAAATAAGTTGTATTTATATACACATATTTTTTAATATATATCATTTAATGCAATCTTTGCAGAATATATTATGCATGACATGTTAAATAATTAAACAGCTTGATGAAGAACTTAGACAGGTTGTGAAGACAACGATCATGAAATCCGTGGAGTATATTGAAGAAACTATTTTGATGGGAGTTTTTGATGAGGATCCATACTCTCTAAATGTTGCAGCTTTTGCTCTAGCTGTTGCAAAGAGAAACCAGATATTTCAAGTACTTGGAAGAAGAGACCGTTTGATGGTTCATGAAGGTACTTATGAGTAATGTCACACTATTTAACTCAATGAAGACTTTTTGTTAAATATTGTCAATTTTATTTTTACATAGATGATGAAGATTTCTGGAACTTGGGAAGAAAAATGAATGCTAAGGATTGTCCTCTGTCTGTGGAGGCATCATCTTATGCCATCCTGACATCCTTAGCCATGAATGATTTTAGTGCTGCAAGACCCATTGTCAACTTCGTCCTGAGGGCAATGAAACCCAATGGAGCATTTGTGTCAACAACAGTAATTGTCACAGAATAGATGACATTTTTTTTCTCTAATAATTTAAACATTTATTATTTTTTAGGACTCTCATGTAGCTCTGAAGGCGCTGTCCCAGTACTTCTATCTTCACAACAAATACCACAATCAGGAGCAGGTCAATGCCGATGTCACCCTAACTCTGGGAAATCAAGAGAAAGAAGTGAAAGTCCTGAGTCCCTTGTTTGTTGGAAGACTGGATTTTGATGTAAGATAGTTTAATTTGTATTTGTTTGTATTTAGCTGATCTGTTGAGCGCATTGTATCCGAATAGGATGTGAAGGCACATTTTCATATCTGAGAGCCCTTCCAGGCAAGCTGGGCTGAAAGCAAGAAATTGCGACTCTTGCCATTACTGCCTCGTGAAGAAACGCAACCTGTTGAGCTAGCTTCAATGCCAATTAATTATTCAAGTTATTCATATTCAATTTGCAGTAATTTAAATCATAATTTGCAAAGATGTACAATATCAGTCCCGGCAATTCTATGAAAGTTCGTTCATCTGGAAAAGGCTCAATCCTGGCTCAAGTATAATAATTTCTATTTTAGTATCAAGTTTTAAATTTTATTATATTCAATTTGATTAATTGTGCAGTATGTCACCGTCACCAACACCAATGACCTTGTCAACAGTCCAACTCTGGATATTTCAGTCGATGTGTACAAAAAGGGTTCTGGTCACCTGAAAATAGAAATATGTGCAATGTTAGTTAAAGTTAAAACATTCTCGTGTGTTTTAACATCATTTGATTTTTAATTTTGGTTAACTCAAGCATTTTTGGAATTTATTATGATGACTTGAAATTGAATATATGTTTTGTACTTATTAGCAACAAAAAAGCAAAGGCCCATGAATATGCTCATTAGTGAGGTACCACTCTTGAGCGGATATGAATTGGTAATGGATAACCGAAGGCAAAAGGACACCATTCAAGTTCTGAGACAGGATGATGACATCTACCTAATTTTCAACAAAGTAAGTCAAATAATCTTACAATGTGGCAATTAAAATGCAATTTTACCTACAGTGCTTAACTATTTATTTCCTTCCATTTTCAGGTTCAACCGTTGAGCAAGTATTGTACAAGGTTGTCTTTCGAGAGAATGTTTGACATCAAAAACCCTCGGTCAAAATACGTCAAACTGTACCCAAGTTCTGAACCAGGTTTAGCAAAATGTTGCTCTGTTCATCATTTTGGTTCATAATTTTAAGTTGCATTTTGATGACTTTAATTGGTGTTTTAATCATTTGTCCTCACATTACTAATTCTGCATTTTATATTTTCAGATAATGTGGTCGTCCAATCTTTTGGAGGGAACAAACATGAAGAAAGTTGAAAACTTCAACAAGTCAAACCCTCCAATTTGTCTTGATTTGAAAATTGAAAGTGACATTGACTTAAATTATTTCCGAATAAAATATATCATTTGACAAATATTTTGTTGCTCAACTGTTTCAGCGAACTAAAAACGTTTTGATCATATTTGATATTAAAAAGTAAATTTAATAAAAAATAAAATAACAGATGGAGAACCAAAACCATTACTTGATTAATATTAAGTTACTTTTCATATCGAGATGATAAAATTCATTTTTAAATCTCAATAACAAATATTAGATTACTTTTCGTTTTAAACAAAAAAAAAAATCCAATGAATAAAAATTTCATCTAGAAGTGCACAGATAAAACCGACACAATTCTGCATTTTTAAATATTAGTAGTTGTACTTAAAGAACTCTAGAGTTAACAAATTTAAAAATAGTCAAACAGGCAGAAGCCACAACCATTTAACCTAATTACTATGCAGGTCAATAACAACCAATCAGCAAATTAAATAAATCATGGACGAGTACAACATTATTAGTAATTAATTAAGTATATTCATGCATATTCTTGTTTAAAGCAATGTCAATGTTTATACGTGAGCAGAGCCTCTTATCCAGCTGAGAAAAACAAACTTGTGTTTCTGCTTTAGAAGTTGGCCCCAAACAATATTTATGTCATACAATATTCGATCACAATTTAGCTGGTAATTCTTATTATTTTCAATTAATTATAACATTAATATTATATATGATGCAAACTTTAAATATATATTTTTTTTATTATAAGATATCGAAAATAAGTATAACCAGAAATGTAACAATAGGTAGAAATATTTGTTGTTATTTATTAAATCAGAAATGGTGAGATGAACTTTTTTTTTGCTTCACACCAAAGATCAGGAGGGCAGCAGCTAGAGGGGGCCGTTTCACCTCTCTGCCATCCTGCTGCTTCCCCAAAACGACGTCCCTATACATATCTATTAATATTATTATGTCACACACATTAAGAGAGCCCAAGAACACTACATCCATGTCAGTTGTGATTGTAATTCATCTTATCTCATTCATCACTAAAGTATATAAGAAATGATAACATATTGTTAGGGTTACTATTTTTTACTTTCATAAATCGACGAACCTTTGCTCAAAAGTATTGAGAAAAGGTTTAATTCTCTTTAGTTTAAAAAAACCCGTAATATAAGCCCTACCCCGATAATAAGACCTAGCTGAGATCGATAGCCGGCATTTACATAGGTCTGTGATAACGCGATGTATTGGGCTGAAGCTAAAAACGCCCAAAACACAAGAATGTGTGAGGGAGAACCGCAACAAATGAAGTAGGGGTTGATTGTTACAGCAGGGAACATCATCATCATCATCTAAATCGTCATCATTATCATCCAGATCACAGCATCATCACGACGCACGTCAACATCGATAACGACGATAATGCACAGCAGACGTCTGTCTCATAAGTGAAAGCAATTCCATATTTCCAATTGCACATTTCTGCCCTCAGAACAACTGAAATTCATCACAATGACATTTTTCATTTTCCAGGCTAGGATCTCTTTTCACCTCCAGTGAAAGGGAGTTTTTGGAGTTTTGTAAATTAATCTATAACGATAATATAATATAGCAATATTTTGTTTTGTTGAAATGAAAAATGACATACTTAATAAGAACTGCAAATATTGAATATTGTGGTTTTAAGGTTACAACTCTACAGCTTCTGATAAGTATATATCTTTACAGATACAGATACAGATTTTGTCAGTAAACTAATGGACGTCCACCTGTAAAACTCTGAATCATTATCATAATCATTATTAAGACTGCCACAAAGTGAATTACCAGTCAAATATAATAAGTGGGAAATTGACACCAACGTGGATGCTTAGTTAACATTTTGATTTGTCAACCTCAATTATAAAAGGTTGCCAAAGTTGAGTTACTTTTATTTTCATTGGCCTGGCAGTAAATCTGCATGATTTACAGCAGCGATCTCTTGTTTCTTTAATCATGCACAGACTTGGCTTTTCTTCCACAATTTGTCTGCACGTGAGTTTCCTTGGGAGCACCT
>MPNW01000509.1:2782-14396 GCA_011800805.1 Hirudo medicinalis
CTCTGGTTTAGCGAAAGATCTGGAGGATAGCGGCTTTCGGGTAAAGTTAATGCCCGTTGAAGTTGGCGTGAGGGGTTTAGTTGGAAAGTCGGCCTACACGTTCCTCACTCAAATCGGTTTGTCGAGCCGGGAAAGAACTAAGGCTACGACAAAAATGTCGGAGGCCGCGGAGGCGGCATCGTGCTGGATTTGGGAGATCAGTTTGCATTATATGGTATCGATGTGCAAAGGTCGCCTCTTTAGTCGATAACCATATAATGTGTGCAGTAGATGTGGATGTGGATGTAGTTGGTTTAAGTAAGGTAATAACCCGACAGGGACACCCGCCTGATCAACGGGTGTGGCCCACCCCCTTAGAACGTAAGGAGTTTGGGCCGAAACGTTCGGTGACGGGGGCACTTCTCTGACGATTCCCTGTCAGTACGCTCCATGGTAGGAGTTTCTCATTACTATTACATGATATCAATGAGCCCTATGTTTATTTCTTTGGAAAAAAGCCAATGGAACCTCAAGAAAAACAAGCACTTGGAGATCCATTCAAGATTTGATTATTGTATATTAAACTAGCTTTTGTAAACCGGCTTCGCCAGTCATATTCAAACTCAATTTGTATCCGTTGTAATTAATTTTGTTCATCCCCTTATTATTTACGTCCTTCAAATTCAGCCAGCTACTTGCCCTCAAAGAACTGAGCGATTAGGACGGTGCTCCCGCACAGGACTCGAACCCGTGCTGCCATCGCGAGAGGCGAAGTCTTAAACATTAGACCACACAGGAGCACATTGCTCTCGAGTTTAAAGACAGTATGCGGTTTAGGAAAAGTTGAAAGTTTCTCCAACTTAAAAGTTAAAAATTAAAAGCAGCACAGCACTGAATGGCTTAGAGAATGACTTGTGCAAATTTCAAGTCGCTACCATTCATCGTTTGGGAGGAGTTCTTGGGACAGACATGCACACGCACTTTCTGTTTTATAATATAGATTATAAAGAAATAAACATAGGGCTCATTGATATATGTTGTTATATATATGTATTAGAAACTTTATATTTAAAACATTTCTAATTGTCTCTAAATAATCTTTTTCCAGGTTATTTCATTATAGATTCTTGCTGCTCTCCTTTTGCAAAATATGTCTTTCCATCTCCATATAATTTATTGAGAGTCATTCCACAAGCATTTTCAATTAGATTCAGTTTGAGGGATAATGGTGACTTTAATATTTCGTACTTGGAAAAACTTTCTGTACAACAACATATTTACAGACAAAGTGGTCACCAAATTTTTTACATGGCAAATGGAGACAAGCAGCTATCTGATATTTCAGCGTGATTTTAAGAGTTTTGTTTCTTTTTAAATACTACAAACTCTATTCAATTTCCTCATTTAAGTTGTGGAGCATTAGTATCCTTCAGTTCCATCCAGATTAAAATAGTTTCAAACCAGATCTGAAAATGACCATTTCATTTGCCATTGCCACGTGTACTTCTTTGATTATTTTTTATTCAAGATTTTCAATCTCCTCTCATATTTTCATTTTCTAGAATTATGGAAGTAGTTGCAGAGAGTTTATTTACATACATTTAATTTCATGCTTGTTATAATTTGATTTGTTGAAACATTTTCTCTGAAAGCTTCAAGAAAGTCCTTTTGCACTTAAGGTGTGAGTTGCTGAGATCTCCCATTCATGTATTTCGTTCTCTAGTATTTTGAATCTTGTAAAAGTGTAGAATAAGCATGAAAATTTTTATTTAATTGCATTGCAATCATTTTAAGAAGGAAAGTTTATGTGTTGAAGGCTGAAATTTTTATCTTTCTGTTCAGCTGAGACATCCAGCTGCTTCTTCTATCCACGCTAAAAATAATATTTTCTATTTTGATATATCATCGAAAACAGCATGTTTGTAATATTTATACGTGGCTTAAACCAAACTTAAAACCTTTCAACCGTAGCGAGTTGTTGGCATTCGGTCAAAGTTCAACGACTGACACCGATTAACCAAAAATTGTAACATTTTAGTTATTTTTAACTTGCTCATCATTAACAATGTCAGTAAAATTCAATATATCAGATGTTGCGTTGATCTGACGTGGAATGACCCAATACTTAATTATGTTAAAATTATGACTTTTCTTGAGGGGAGCGTCTTGTAACCCCAACCTTGATTCATCTCCGTGCACGCTGTTTATTAAAGTCGCACAACTGGATGGTTAGGACAGTGCTCCCGCAATGGGATTCGAATCCATGCTGCCATCGCGAGAGGCGAAATCTTAACCATTAGACTATGCGGGAGCACATCGACGTTCCTCAGTAGTATTTACCACTTCTTCATTTTGGGGAAAAGCGCGAAGCCACTCACCAAAAAACAGACATTTCAAAAACCTGATAGGTACCGGTACCGACCACACATTCTCAGCCAAGACACTCGAATCCAATAAAAGCATACCTCATCGCCATAAACGAATGAATGCATCGCCGTCATTTCTTTAGTTACTAAATGATTTACTAAGTTAGTCACAGGATCATGATTTATGTGCAACAACGAACCATCTTAACAGATTATTTCGAAATTTTAACCCTCACCTGCGTTCCTATACTACTAATCGATCTGACCAGGCTATGCAAACACAGGCATTTCGAGCAAACATTGAGGCAGCTGACTTTCACACAAAAACCAAACCCATGACTTTCCTTAAAACTCCCACTGAATTAATGCACAGACCATGAGATCTGTCAACATCACGCTGGCATCATAATGCTTTCATTCAACCAGTTGTAACCAGAATTGCTGAATTTATAAGCGGTTACAACAAGTTCTGGTCAGGAAGCTAGTAGTAATGCTATTACTGCAGTCTAAATATTATTTGAACATCCAAGCACTATCATGTGATAATAGAACATTCAAATCTAATGATCACATCAAGAAAACACTAAAAGAAATTTATCTGACAATTTACAATTATGTGATTGTTGGAGTTATCCTCTGTAATTGATGTGGAGTTCAGGCTTGATGTCACAAACCAACAGGAGCAACTTTTGGATTGCCTTTTCTTTGTTTGCCTGGACATTTTTATTGATTTCTCCAATGGTGACATTAGTTTTCTTATCAATTTGGGCCTGCATATCACCTCTGCTACCAATTATCTAAATGATCAAAATGTTCAAATGATGGTAATGAGTTGTAGTTGATAAATAATGATTATAGTTGTGCATGTTCCAACAAAAACCTCAAATAGATTTAATGCAAGTAAGGTATAGCCATTGAACCACATTCACCCATTTACAATCATTTAACTAACTAGCTGAAAACCTAGTAAACTGTAATAACAACCTGTTCCTCTATCTTTTTGTAGTTCTCCTCACATTCCTGCTTATACAACTCAATCTCCTGTTGAGCTTCATCTTTGGCTTGCTTTAGACGTTTTGTTTTTCCTGCACAATCAAAATAAAAGCTGACATATACTTGAATAAACTTGAAATTTATTTAACGTTATAAAGTACAACGATAATATTTCCACATTAAGCAATCATATGACCAGCAAAATGACACATCATAACACATACGCCTCCTAGCCTCGGCAACTTTTTCTGCAGATTTCTTTTCAGCAGCCAACAACTGCTGTATTCCCATAGACTGACTTGCCATACCAAACAAATAACACTCGAAAAAAGGCGAGACCAACCCACCACACACCGAAGGGCTTAAATATAAATACAACGGGGATGTGCGAGTCGTGCATAATAACATAGATAATGAACGACAAAAACACTTTTTGAAACTTTATTTTTAAAAGATTACACTTCAAAAAAAGTTATCGATGAATTTTATAAAAATATTTTTTTAATCAAAATTCCACTCTGTACGCTCTAGCAGTAAAGTCGGCGCTTGCAGTAAATATCTCCTTTCCGTCACTGAAACGACATAAGCCAATATTGAGCAAAGTACTGATTATCTAGGATCGAAGTTCTTAAGTCCATGAATTTTTTTTATATTTATGATATCAATTACCTTCCAACATGAAAACCAAAAATGCGCTTCGTGTGACCATGATAAGAGGTGACTTGCTGTCCATTCCTACAATCCCAGGCAACAATGGAACCATCAACAGAACAGCTCATGAGAACATTATTCTTTGTTGGATGCCAAGCAACACTGACAACATCAGCCATGTGCCCGAGGCTCTGAAATCTTGGTATAGCAGCATTCAAGTCCCAAATTATTACTTTTCCTGAACTACATCCAATTGCCAGATAGGGTGAGCTGAAAAAATACATATGGCTGGAAAATTAAGCATGATAACTAAAAATTTACGAAGTCTTAATCTGATTATCATTAAAGCAAATATTAGACTTAATTGATTTGTTGAATGGTTGCAACTTTTGTATAAATGTAAATTTATGCTGCAAATACTTCAAAGCAACCTCGCATTAGGAGAGAAAGCCAATGATTCAATTCGATCTTCTTCTTCCTCTTCACTTTCATTAGATTTTCTTGATGATACTGAATATTTGGTGAGCAACTGGATAAAAAAGCAAAAGAATTTAAAGTTCACCCAAAATAAAAGCAATACAAACATCCTCACCTGTCCCGAGGCTGAGTTTATGATGAGAACAGTGCCATCCCATGAACCAGTGGCAACCAAGTTATTGCTAGTGTGACAATCCATACAGATGACATGAGACTCATGGTACCTAGGAGAGGGGGAGAATGTGAAAAGGCAGGCTGTGGTTTTGAGGTCCCATATTTTTACTGCACCATCCTCATATCCCACACATATTCTCTTTCCTTCAATGTTAAATAATGTGTTCAAATTTTATTAATAAAAGTAAAGAAACTGTCATTTATAACAACCATCCGGAAAAAAGGTGCCACATGTAGAACTCGAACCATGGCTTGGTAAAGTTTTTGTCTGATCGTAAGGAATGTTCCACAACCAGACATCTCCATCAACTGATCCAGATAATAACAAATTTGCTTTGTGGTGCCATTTTAACCACTGCAAAGAAATGACAAAACATTTAAACATTAATTAAAAAAATTATGTTACATTAAAAATTTACCTGGATTGAAGATATTTCAAAGGACCAGATAGACTGTCCAGTTTTGACATCCCAAACCTTGACCAATCCCTTGAGATCTCCCGTTGCAAGGTAAGAACCATCGTGGTTAAACGTGACACCATCCACTGTGTCCTCGTGTCCTTTCAAGGAAAAGAAATGGCATGTCATCGTCTCGTAAATGCATATTTTGTATAATTAGCAGCTATCCCACCTGTACATTCAAACAAAATGTGGCCTTCGTCGGCCGACCAAACCAAGCACTTGTCATCCTTTCCTCCTGTGGCAACCAGTCGACCATGGTTTGCAATGCAGTACACTTCATCTGACAAAATTGACATTGGAAAACAGCTTTCATGAATAATACAACTGCATCACTTCAAGAAACCTTGATGTCCTTTGAAAACAATTGAAGCATCATCTCTTGGAGGCTCAATGATTTGTTTGTCATAATCATCATCATCATCATCATCATCATAGTCTTCCTCATCATCTGCCATGTCATCATCTCCTTCACCAATTTGCAAGTCAGAGATATCTTCTGAAGTCAAAAATATCACAATATTAGAAAATTATAAATATATCACATAATTTGAAACAGGTCATTCACTATTTATATAATTCACTATTATATTATAGTATATATAATATTAAATAACATATTATTATATATTAAAATATAACATTATTTTATTACATAATATAATTATAATAATATTATTAATTATAACGTAATATTATTATATAATAATTTTAGTTACTACATAGGGCACCATATTCATAGCAGCTCAAGAGGTGCCTTGGTTCTTGATTTTTGGCATCTCAAGGAAAAATATTGCTAAAGTATATAAAACCCTATCAATCAATCAAAAGCAATGTTGATATTGACATAAAACCTGTCACATCTTCATTATCTTCAATCTCTATTATTTCCTCAATATCATCTTCTTCAAAATTTGAGAGTCCATCAATGTTCTCCTTATCCATGACTACCATGAATATTAAATTGTTGATTTTGTTAGTGTTAAAAGTTTAATCTTTTCAGTTTATAGACATGTTTCCTCCTAGTTTTATTTAAAAAAAAGTGCAAGAGCTTTTGGTTTTCCTAATATGAATAAAAGTTTTAATGAATATAATTTGCCTAAAAAACTGCAGCTGTGAAAACATACAACCAACTTAGTATAAACATTTTGAAATTCAATAACCAATAAATTATGTAAATTTAAATCACTAATAAGTGAAGCCTCTCGATGTAACAGAATGTCTTAAAGTAAAAGGAATGCTTTTTTGTAAAGATGTGATGTAACTATCTAGCAATTGAAGCTTTAATTGATAGTAATATTTCTAAGTTTTGGTATAAGATTCAGGCACAATCTTATCATAACCAGTTAAAGGCTCATAATTACTTGTTTTATTACATTAAGTAAAATTACAAATTACTTTTGGCACTAATACGTCAGCAAAAGCAGACTAGACAAATATGACTTACAAATAAAATTTCTTACTGATGTACGGGTCAGCGAGCAACTGTTCGCTAACAACGTGACTCAGAATATCATAAAGCTTAATAAAAAGTTAAACAAATCGTTAATTTTAACCAATCCTAAGACTAACCGACAGTATAGGTCCAAGAAATAGTTTTAAAATTATAAAGAGACAAATTTTTACCAAATAATTAAACGATAATAAGCAATTAAGATTTTTAAAGTTAGGACAACAAAAACACGAGTTAGATTGCTTAAAAATTAATTTAACTCAATATTTTTGATACATGATATTTTTTACAAAAATAAATTAAATAGCCTTTAAATTGTTTTGATATTTTAAATATTATAGATGTATTAATAATAACTTGTTTTAATTTAAAGTAGACATGGTTATGGAATGTTAACCAGCAATGGCAAGATATCTAATTTATGTTAATTTATGTAACTTCACTATTGGACAACACCAAGGAAGGCGGTCTTAATTATTGATCAGACAGCGTTGTCAAGCAACAACCTGCAATGTGCACTGTTGTGAAATTCAGGCTTGTCTCATCAGCATTTTTAGTACGTTTCATTCGGTGGTGGATGTCGCGTGGCTTGCATCGTCTGACGGTCTTGCAGTGAATTTAACATCTCGTTGATAATTTTAAATTTGTAAAATATGTTTGAGCAAGAAGACTGTGTTTATAGAGCCAAGCTAGCCGAACAAGCAGAACGCTACGATGGTATGATTTTTGTTAAAGGCTAATTCAGTGAGCCATTTCTTTTATATACAGAGCAAACACTTTATTTTTGGAAAAATGCGCATATTGAATTTGTTTTATAGAAATGGTTCAATGCATGAAAAAGGTAGCGGCAATGAACGTGGAATTGTCAGTGGAAGAACGAAATCTGCTCTCTGTTGCATATAAAAATGTGATTGGAGCGCGGAGGGCATCCTGGAGGATTGTCAGCAGCATTGAGCAAAAGGAAGAGAGTAAGGGTGCAAGCCCCAAAGTTGAACTCATTAAGAACTACCGACTAACTGTGGGTGAAGTTGGCACTTAATTTACTCAATTTATTTGCTAAGCCTATTTATGTCATCTACTTTAAAGATTGAAAAAGAATTAAAAGAGATTTGTGATGACATCCTTGATGTTCTCGACAAACACTTGATACCGTCTGCAACCGCAGGAGAATCTAAAGTGTTTTACTACAAAATGTTAGACCATAAAATGTTGATTTCTGTTAAATTTGGAATCCAATAAACATTAAGAGCTTTATATTTCTCTACCAGGAAAGGGGATTATTTTAGATATCTGGCTGAATTTGCAACTGGGGATGCCAGAAAGGAAGTAGCAGAGCATAGCTTACTTGCTTATCAAACAGCCAGTGACACAGCATCTTCTGACCTGGCTCCAACTCATCCTATACGGTTGGGACTCGCTCTCAACTTCTCAGTGTTCTATTATGAAATCCTCGGATCACCCGATCGAGCCTGTCAGCTCGCCAAAACAGCTTTTGATGAAGCAATAGCAGAACTTGATGCTCTGAGTGAGGAAAGTTACAAGGACTCAACACTCATCATGCAACTACTGAGGGACAACCTGACTCTCTGGACATCTGATATGCAAGCTGATGAAGGTGATTTTTTAATTCAGTCTTTCCACTTATAAACACATTCTTCTTGTGGAACTAATGTTTATTACTTTGTATTTTCAGGTGAAAGTGGCCAAAAAGAGGAGCAGGTTCAGAATGTTGAGGAAGAAAACAACTAATTGATTATGATGATGATGTTTAACTCTGATGATGGCTGCATTCTCACAATCATTTTATATTTCTGTAATGTGCTTTCTTGGTATGTAGTTCCACAAATGATCTTCAGCTCTCACTATTCATGAGTTTCAATGGCTAGTATTTTTTTAAAGGCTACCAAGTCATGTAATGCCAGCATTTAAAGTTGACTAGTCTTAGTTTACTTTTTGTAAGCAAAAGTGCTTTTCTGAATCAATTTGAAATTGTTATTCTGGTCAGCAAACGTTTGTGGCACCCTCCAGCACAGCTTCAAAGTTTTTCTAAATCTAATTTTTGTTCAGTGTATTGCATAATTGTGGAAAACCAAAGTAAATAAGTGATGGTTGTTTTGGACTTCCAAAATAGTTAAAAAAAAAATTTGTAATGGCAACATTGACAAAAAAAACACAAATTAAAAAGAACCACGACTATATAAAATATATCAACCTGGGTTTTTATATCACGCCGAGCAGACGTTTGACGATGGGTCGGGAAATATTCCAGTTTATTATAAGGATATTCAAAGTCTTTGGAGCAAGATACTTTGAAGGAGATCATTCGAGGTTCAAGTGGAATGGAAATTCACGATGAATCATTTAAAGTGTTTAAATAGAGTTTTGGTAAACACGTCCGATATCTTCCCGCATTGTGTGGTCACGTGTGGCCTCATTTTCTCTTCGAGGTCGATTTTAAAGGCGGCCGCTGACTTGTTGTTCATGGATATCTGTGACAAGAAATTTCAAAATTTAGGTCACGTTACAATCTTAAATTCTATACTCCAACTTCGTGAAAAGAGTCATAAATGGCTTTGAACAGTGGCATTTTGTCGTTGTGAAATGTTCCCCTGTTGCCATGGAGGACTGAAACTCCTTGCTGTTCAGCATCTTTGCAAGTGCTCATGTACATGCAGTGATCAGGTCTATAGTTCCATATGCATGAAAACTGGTACAATTTCTCTACAAAGTGGAGAATTTAAATCAAGCAAATAAAAATACTGTTTTCTTGCTGAGAAGATGATGCCATCAACAAGCTGCTTCAAAAAGCACTAATAAAGCTGCAAATGAAATTTTCTCATAAAATGCTTTAAAAATGCATGCTTACTCCAATTATAACAATAATAACAAAAAGACTGATGATGCTAATGCTTTCTGTTAATATTTAAAACATTCAACAATAAAGCAACTGTGACATGCCCATTTATGAAACCAAGATTTTGTGAAAATCTTATTTGGAAACGAATCCAACTCAATGAAAAGGCAGTGAAGTAAATAGAGAGGTAGATTTCCAAAGTGCATCATTGGCAATGAGAAATATAATTCATATAAGTGAATGTTCCTAAACTAGCTAGAAAGAACTGTTTCTTATTTAAACCTGGATAATGATGGAAATATATATTTATTAGATCTTGATCTCCCCAAGTTATCTTATATCTATATTGTTTGTAGTAGGGAATAATGTCCTTGAGCCAATCACTGCTTCTAATTCTAGTCAGGTTCATTAGCATAACACCGGAATTGATGCCTGCGGGAATATTTGTTTTTCATCGTTAATTTTCTAAATACATTTGACTAAATTACAACATTGGTTACATATACATTCAATTTTATGAAATTTATCATTTTCTCCACATGCAAATTTATCATTTCATAAAATAATGCTAACCATAAGGGGGAACATAAGGGTGAAGAGCAAACCTGTTGTACCATCCTGCCTGAGGTTCTTCATGCTCAGCAGTAACCCCTGCCTCTTGTGTTTCGTTGAATTCATTAAAAAATCTCCACAGATCTTCTATTGGTCTCATAAACAAGACATCGGTATCAACGTAAATTAATGAATCAACACTTTTTAGTATATCCTGAAATATGCCAAAAGTACATTCAATAATGATCTTTAGGCAATTTCAACTGCAACACCAACATGAATAAAAAGACGTTGAGAAGCACAAGGCTGGAAGAGATTCTTCCATTCATCCACCTCCACATTTGGTGGAAATTGAATGGGATAAACATAAAAGCAAAAGTAATCTTTAAGCTTTGCCTTCCACACTTTCAGCTAAAAGGTAAGTATCATCACTTTAAACAAATTTAGGATCTCTGTAATACTTACAGTGCACTCAAATTTTTCTTTCAGCTCATCATCTGCAAATATGTGCAAGTTCACGTTTCCAATGCTGAAAAGAAGCACAGATTTAATCATCGTCAGAGTCTCATCTAATCTGTCTCCACATGCAACAACTGCAATATGAACACCTTCACAATTCCTTAAAAACAATAGACTTGGGTTAACAAATTAGTCCAAAAGACTAAAAGCTTGTGTACTTGCGTCACTAATTCAGGAGGTGAGTTATCAAGTGTCATCAAATATTTTAAATGATGACTGTTCTTGTGAACGTCTTCCTCGCAAAACTCTTGATTAGAAAAGCTACCGACTTCGTCAGCCGAAGATGTAATTAGACATAAAACGAACACGATGAGGAGGATCATAATGATAACTTTCCCTAGTGAGATCGACTTTGCTCTCGAACAGACATTCCGCGTAGAAGTGCCGTGCCGCATGTCAAATGCTCAGGTTACAACCCGACTCAATGTAAGGCCATACAGTTCGAAGGCGGACCTATTGATTGATATTCAACAAGCCTGTGCTCGTGAATCCATTACGTGATGAACATTGTACAGCGACGTTGAGATCAATCAATAACCCATACAAGGTAGGGCACCACTCACAGTCGTGCAGAATTCGAAGTCAAAAAGGGTCCCTGGAGTCTAGTGAAATAAAGCGAACTTAATGATTCTTTTGGGTCGAGTTAAAGAAAACTTTATAACATATTAAAAATATATATTTAAAGGGTTAAGGCTAAGATCTAATTTAATTGAAATGGCAAACGATTAAAAACATGAGCTGATTAGATGTTAATTATGCCAGAAATTAATAGATATCTGCATATTTTATAAATTTTATTTGACTCATTACGATTAAACTAGCTTGAGAAAAAGTAATTGTAAATGTTTAATTCAGCAAAATGCTTTCAAAACTGCATCGAAGAGTCTGGAACATAAAATTTTAAAATTGCTGGAAATTTGTTCTCAAGCCAGATAATAAGTATAATCGTTTGACAGCTAACAAATACTAGTGTCTCTGGTAACACTGTAATTCAAGGTTAATTGCCAAATCACAATTCTTTCTGTGAGAACTATTTATAGATATACCTACACTAATTACGTAATTATACTCTGTCTTTCTGGAATGTTCTATTACCAATTTTTATTGTGATAATCTGTCATTTGCCGAACACATCTTG
>MPNW01000509.1:23707-40051 GCA_011800805.1 Hirudo medicinalis
CCAGACTTTGTAACCTTTTTGCTGGAGATCCAATGTCAACTCCATGTACCTGTCTTCTTTCAAGGTGTTGCTTTGTCCGATTCTGTCTTCCCATGGCACCGTCAGCTCCGCCAATACAAACGTGTCTACCTTTGTTGATGACAGTACCACGTCCGGCCTCTTGCCGCTCTCAGCCAGCACCTGGGGATAGTGCCTCAACCCCTCCATATCGGCCGCAATTTTCCAATCATTGGCGATTTCAAGAATATGTCTCCTTTTGGCTCTGCACCTGCTCCTTGCAAACTGGGAGGCGCCCTCGCGCAGGAAATAAGCCTTTCTCTAAGGAATAGATAATCACAGATAATACACATAATCATCCTACCCTAGTTACCTAAACCAATCAATGACTTAACTTCACGCAAACAAGTTTTAAATTCGTTTATTTGTTTAAAAAATGTGAAAAAAAAATCTGGAATTAATAATAATGTATAATAATAATAATAATAAAATAATAATAGCTGAGGACTGCAATTCAGAGTTACACAGCAACAGAGTAAGTGTTCGTCTCTTCGGCACAGGTGATCTTGTCTCACTGTTTTTTTCTTCTGTTAGACGTCCTGCTCCATGTTTTCGATAAAGAAGGCTCTGAATGCATTTGACAATGCTGTCCACACTGCTCCTCGTTTCGCTCTTCTTAGAAATGTGAGCTTCTTGTAACGTGGATTTAAGGCCACAGCCATTTGTAATGTTGGCAAAGCATCAATGACTTCAATTCTGTTCGTGAAGTCATTAAACTTTCTTATGCTCTGCTAACCTTTCTTTGTACATCTCAGCAATCACAGTTGATTGTACGTTGTCTATAACGACCCCGATGTGTACAGAATTCTTTCTACTATTTCAGACTTTAAAAAAAAAGGCAAAGAAGTCACTCTGGTCTGGGTATCTGAATATGTTGGAATTCCTGGAAATGAGCAAGCGGACGCCTTGGCTAAAGCTGCTACATCCAAGGATACAACTGCTGGATTCCGACAACAATCAAGGACCTTAAGAGAATCATCGACCAAAATGTCCTGCAGCAATGGCAGACCAGAAGGGAATACAAAATAGAGAAGCACTAAAAACTAGTGGAGAAAAGAGTGTCGGTGAAGAGAAAATTCCAATGTGCCTCAAGGAAGGAGACTTTGACCTCTAAAGTCCGCCTTGGAAAATGCGCTCTAAATCGACGATTTGCAACCAACCCCGGAGCCATCATTTGACTTTTTGATGTATAATTTTCATAGTGGTTGCATTAGTAGATGTCAAATTTTGTCCAAATATTAATGCAGAAGGCAAGATGAATTTTCATGTTAAATTTCATATCGAACTTATGACAACAATAAATATTAAATTAAATCAAGATAGTTCTCTAAATTATGAAAGTTATCAAAACACAAATATTTACTTTTTATTGCCGAAAACAACAAAAAATTCTCTGCCTAAAACAAATTTTAAACTTCCACCAAACAAATTCGTTTGTATAAACATAAAACAATTCTGTACAAGTTAGGGTATTGTATTTTATGCTAAAATTTTATAGCGGTCATTGCATACACTGTTGAAACATACCCCTGGTGCATTTTATCCCGGTCTTCCCTATCACCTCGATCAGCTAAGTTATAAAAGCAGCTGCAATGGTCATCCACAATAAAAGGAAATGTGACCATGCCACTCAATTTCTTCACGACCTCCATTGGCTATGCGTTCGCCAAAGAATAGACTGTACGATTTACAGTCTAATCTTCTAAGTCTCTCCTAAGGTCATGCGACGTCTTTCATGCCCGTGTTGAAGCTGTGTTGCGCATATCTTGAGAAGATCAGCTTTGATCAGCAGCCAGAGGTTCCCTCGTCAAACGTGCCCAACGTGCGATTGGTTGATAGTTGTCTTTGCTAGGAATATAGACGTTGATGGCACGCGTATCTGGAACAGACTCCGCCTTCTACACTCTGCCTCGAAAACTTACCTCTTCAGGGAAAGCTACCCTCAATATTGAAACGATCATGAAGTTCTGTTTGGTCATTCGTCACTATAACCAAACTCGGAATCATCATTATATCAACAGGTTGCTCTAGATGGCCTTAGCCCCTGCAGAAGTCTTCGTGATCATCTGGTCGAGTGACAAGATAAGCTAAAATATAATCAAACTCTGTATCGTCAGTTACAGTTACAGATATCAAAGATTTTTTAGGCTTCATTTGTAATGCTTTTGCATAAACTGGGCCTGCAAAAGGCCAATAATATTAATAATAATAAATTTGTAAGGCGGTTATTCCATTTGTGCATCAGAAGCGCCTTCGACCACATCGATCAAACTTAAATTAATTTGTATTTAACCAGCTGTTCGTAGCATAACACGCAGCTAGTGACTGACAAACACAATACGCAAACGCCTAACGATGCGCCACATCGCCCCAAACTGCTTTTACGCGCATAAAAGAATTCAATAAAACACTCTTATCCGAGCGAAAGTGGGTCCCAGCACACCAGCCACAACAGCTGGAATTCAAACGAATTTAATCGGCCACTGCGCTTGATAAACATCGCAAATAATAACCATCACGCCTTTCACTCAATGACAAGCAAAGCGGAAAACACAATTTCAAGTGATGGTTTCATCATTATTTTATGTGTCCAACCCAAACGTCGAGTTATTCAATAAATGATTACATTCATTATAAACAGATCATGCTTAATGCACACAATGATTATCTCTTGGCCATTCTTCTTGCTGCTTTCTTTATGACTCTACCTCCCTGTGAGCCACCAGCACTGATGATGTGAATCATAACATATTAGGAAAACATTAAGAATATTACTAGAATATTACAAAATAAGGTCCTCAAGCAATAATTTGTTGAGCAACTTCCAAATCACCAACCTGAATGTAACATTGCCAGCAGCAAAATTCATATTAGGAGTTGCACCAAAATTGAAAGGCTGTGCAGTATTGGTTGGCTGCTTAAACAAACAAGAAATGGGATGTTATAGTCTTAGACATCAGATTCAGCAGGCACAATTTAATCATCCCAGATGATTGACTCACTTGTCCCCATTGTGGTGTTTGCTGATTGTTAGAAGGGTTTGGAGGGGCTTGTCCAAAGTTGAAAGAAGGGGGAACTGATGGAAATGAAAATCCTGTCAAATCAAATTTAGTAAAAGTATTCTCTAAAAACACAAAAGGAAACAGGAATATAAACAACAACCTTGTGATGTTGGTGCATTGGTTGCCCCAAATAAATTTGAACCGTTGTTGTCGTTCCCAAAACTGAAACCTGACAAAAACAACCTTTTTGCTCAAGGACAAAATTAAAATTAAATACACCAACTGACTCCAACCTGCACCACTGGATGTTTTATTAAATCCAAAAGGTGGCAGTGTTGATTGAGGACTCTCCATCATCATGTCGTCTGAAAATTATTATGCAACATTATAATTAGTAATAAAAAGTGGCAATAAGAAAATAATTTGGGTGATACATAATCACTCTGTAAATAAATTAATGAAGTGCAAATTCTAACCTCCGTTAGAACTGGTTCTTGTGCCACCAAAGTTAAAAATGGCTGCATTCGGGACACTTCCTACAGAATCTTGGGTGCCCCCAAAAACTCCTTGAATGTAATAAATATAGAATGATTAAGAAATATGAAGATATTATGAAAAATAGCCACTACAGCAATAATTTGTAATAGCAGCATACCAAACATCTATAAAGGTCAACAAACCTGTTGCATTGTCTGAGTTTTTGAAGGAAAAACCAGAACCAGTTTGAATTGTGTTAGCTGTGAAAGCAGAGGATGATTGAGATATTTGACCAAAAAGATTTGAAGAGTTCTGTTGTGGCTTAGCAAACAGGCTGGCCGATGAGGATCCAAATGAAAATGCTCCAACAGTGCTAGAAACAGCTAAATTCTGTCCAAATGTAGGAACAGAAGGATTGGTACCAATGTTGACTGTGCTGGTAACTGTCAAGTTCTGTCCAAATAAGGAGAGAGAGGTAGCAGCACTGGTAGTTCCAGTAACTGTAGAAGTCTGTCCAAATAGTGGCAAAACAGCACTGTTGCCAACACTGGTGATGGTAGTAACAGCTGCCAATTTCTGTCCAAACGTTGGTACAGAATGGATGTTAGTGGCAATATCTGTGCTAGAAGCAGTTGAAGTTTGTCCAAATATTGGCAAAGTAGAATTGTTGCCCATAGTGGTTGCATTAGTAGCTGTCAAATTTTGTCCAAATATTAGTGCAGAAGGACTGTTGGAGACAATTGCTGTGCCTGAAACTATGGAAGACTGTCCAAATACTGGCAGTGAAGGATTGCTGCCAACACTGTTTAAGGCAGAAACTGAGTTTTGCCTAAATATGGCACTAGATGAAACAGTAAAAGGCTTCAGGGAAGCAGTTGGGGCAGATGGATTGTTGGTCGAACCGAACTGTGCCGCAGATAGTTTCTCTTGCGCCTTGATAGCAAAGCCAGAAGCACTTGTATTGAAAAAACTTGTATTGGCAGGAGCAGATGCCAAAGCAGCAGTCTGTGGACTCAACAATCCATAAGTAGAAATATTGGGCAAATCTTTGGAGACAGGGTTTAAGCCAAATTGAAAGTTTGGGGAGACACTGGTTTTCAATTCTTTGCTTGCAACACCAAACGTGAACTCATCTGTAGCCTTGATTTTACTGCTGGCAAACAGTGAATTGGAATTGTTGAGATTTTCATCTTTAGAAGTGGTTTTAGTAGATTGTTCAGAATTGAATGTCAATGGTCCATTGAAGGCTATTTTAATTGATGGTGCGGTTACATCTGAAGACATTGCACTGGTTGATGGTAAGCTCTGAACTAGTGAGTTAGAAGTGCAAGCAGATTGTGACAAAGAAGGAGTGAATTTAAAGCCTCCTCCAAAGGCAGTAAATGAAGATGATGTTGCACTGTTCGTAAATCCAAGAGATGGTTTAAATCCTCCAGATGTTGCTTCATTTTCTTGCTTTTTCGCTGGTTCACTTTTAAAGAAATCGGTAGACCCAAAGGTGAATCCTCCTGTGCCTGCCTTGATTACAACTTGTGGTAATGCCTTTATAGATTCCTTTTTAGAAATGTCTGCTGCTGCTAAAATGAAACATAATTCAAATATGTTTAATACATACCTGTTTCAATTCTTATCATTCATGAATGAAGCCAACAATTCATAAAAAATTATTACAAATTGATATTCATCTATAATAACATAATGCAACATGAAAATACCTTCAGTTCCAGGTTTATCAGTTTCACAGGCAGCACATTTGGTGGCATCAGCCTTATTTCTGACCATGCACACCTCACAATTCCATTCTCCTGGTTTAGCAGCAAACAAAGCAGACAGACTGGATGATGGCTCCTTCTTGGACATTTCTGCAGCTTCTCCTGACTTTGATCTCGAGCCGGAACAACATGGACAAATGGACAAGGTGTGGCTGTTCTCCAACTTGCATGTGTCACACCTCCATTTGTCCTGATTTGATTCTTTCATCAAGGATGAAGGGCCAGGCAATGCATCCTTCAAACCAGGCTTGCTTGTTTCACAGGCAGCACACTTGGTGACCTCAGCCTTATTTCTGACCATGCATACATCACAATTCCATTCCCCAGGCTTCGCAGAAAACATAGCAGACAAACTTAATGTTTTGTTAGGCTCAGTCAAAGCAACCGGCTGAGCGCTCATGGTGACCGACGATGTAGTTATAACTGGTGGTGCCAAAGTTGTCACTGTACCAGTGGAGACATTAGTAGATGATGCAGTTGAAAAAGAATTTGATGAAGTTCCAAGAGACATGATTGGTTTCTTTGTGGAGCAACAGGGACACAAAGATGACTCCATTTTGTTTGACACCATGCATGTGGGACACTGCCACACAATGTTTGAAGACTTCTTGAACAAGTCCTTGAGAGAGCCACCATGAGATTCTTGAAAAAAAAGTTGACATTAAAAAATTGTATTACTGGCTGGTATTGATGATAATAATAGTCTAAGTTACTCAACTGCTTTGAGAAGAATCAGAAGTGTTGCTGCTGTGCGAGTCCTTTAGAACGTCCATGACGCTTCCGGTTTTCAACTCCTTGGCAGGACCAACCAGCAATCCTTAAAAAAGGATTACAATATTTTAAAATTCTCTTATCCATTTCACTCATAATGTCACACAAACTAACCTTCACTACCTGGTGCTTGTGAAGATTTTTTCACAGCTGCATTGAAATCAATTTGATAGCCAGACAGCAAAGACTTTATTGGTTGTGATATGGGAGGCTGGTGGCAATCTTTTCTTTTAGGCTCACTGAACTTGAAGTTCTGATCAAGAAATAAACATCTTCACATCATCCGTGGACAGCATGTCATCCCGATGAATTGGAATCCAATTAGCATAACTATCTCCAAATCACAAGACATTTATTTATTTTATGAGTGCAAAGCATCTACAAACCATGTCTGAAGACTGAACATTCCCAGTGGCACATCTTTTCCCCTGGATGAAATGAGGCAATGAAAACTTGAAGTCACTTGATTGTGTGCTAATACCAGTATTAGTGGATGTATGGGTGGATGAAGAAGTGAAAGATGATGCGACAGTAGAAGAGACAGAAGACGACGCCGGCGACGATGACAGGGGCATTAGTGCAATCGGAGGTAGTTTTATGTGAGACAATGAATTCAAATCATCCTGAAACACATAAAAATTTACATGAGCATCCAAGTGATAGACAATATACTAGCAAAATATAATAACCTTTTCAGTCACTTCATGGATATTGGTATCTTGACCTCTGAACTCATGGTGTTTTTCTCTCTCCCTCCTGATCTTACCAGTCCAACTGCATGAAAAGAAAGTAGCTATAACTACTAACCTTCAACCAATGTCATTTGAAATGACAACCCAAAACGTACTAATGAATACTTTATAAAATGACAGGAGCAAAAGTGGATACAGACTTTTCTGCAATGCTGACTCACCTTGACGATTTGCCATCTTGAACAATTCCTTCATTACACTTAGAAGTACCCGAATTCATGAAAGAATAGTTGGGTTTGATGTTCAACTTGGTAGGTGCCGACACCTCCTTCACCGGCGGACCCTTGAACAAAGAATAATGTGAGGGATGCTGCTTACATCACCAAATGTTGTCAATCTTCCTTACCTGCGTTGATTTCTTTCCCTTACTGAAAACTTCTGTCATCAGCGATTTGTGTCTCTCGCTCTAAAAAAATAAATATTATTAATTGTGTTAATTACAATTTAACCACTATTATAAATAATTATATAATTCATGCGTTCCACGCGATGGTATCTAACACTCACATCAAAAGTCAGAGGAGGTAGACCCTGTTCCAACGTTCAAATAGACATAATTAATAAATTGATAATAATGTGTAAAGAAAGCATTAAATTGCAGGTACCATTTTATCGATAAGTTGTGTTTTGTTGCTCTCCAGAACTTTTAATATCTTCTGAGTTGTTTTGCTCAGTCCAAGGTTTGACTTCCTCTTACTTATCAGCACCTGATGTTCCTCAGACTCCTGTCATTTAAGTACAAGTCATAAAATGTTTGCAATGATGCTTTTTCAGTTTTGCACAAGTACCGTTCCATCAAAGGATCTCTGTGCTTGTTGTCGGCATGCGTTAGCTCCCCCGTAAGCGACAGGGCCGTTGTAAAATGGAGACATCGGTATGGGTCTCTGGAATCAAGTTAAGTTGAATATAAAAACATTTAAAGTAATAAAATTACAAACAGCTTATAAAAAGATGGATGAACTACCTCAGGAATTTTGAGTTTTGAGCCTAATGAAAAGAGGGATGAATTCTTGGCAAGGGGATCTTGGGATCTACTTATGTTTGCATGGCTCAGGTTGAATGCAAGAGAAGATCCCCTAAGCGTCTAAGGGATGACCTGGCGACCGGGGTTGATCTGAAGGAAGGCGGTGGTATGTCATCTTCGACAAATTCCACACTTCTCTCCAAAGCTCTTCTCTTGCTCTGAGGCTCCGATGTCAGATTCTCGCCGATCAAATCGTCTGGCAAAAAAGGCACGGCATTATTGATACGACGTTGCGGTATTCGAAACAATCCAACCTTTCGAACATGAATCCATCTGTCTCCTCTTAAGGTTTGTCGACGTGCTCCCTTCACCCAATGCTGTAATTGAATACGACTTACTTATCGGTTAAATATTAACGGCATTGTGATTTATAATTATAACGATGATCTACCTACCTTGGCTCGAACTCTGGAAGAAACCTACACCAAATTCAGAGGTTTCAGTAGTTGCTGATGCCTCTACACTTCCATTCTGCTTTATTATTTATAAACATTGATCACAAAAACGGAGTGACAAAATGATTGGTTTAATTGTATTAACCTCAGTGGGATCTGCAAAATCATGAACGGTTTCTTTTTCAGTTTCTGATGGTATTACGGCTTGTACCCAAGATGGAATAAAGTAACCTTGCACTGCATTTTTGACCCGACTCAACAAAGACTGCAAAAATCAATTTAAAATGCTAAAATATAAATTCAAAATTCAAATTTTTGAGGGACATCTCCTATGACTAATGTGATATTGTGTTTACATAAACAAATCAGAGAAACTTCACTTCCTCCATAAGGAATAAGAGCTCTAAACTAACACTGTAATCCATAATCCCAGTTTTTTGTTTTCTATCATTTCAAATATTTTGATGATGTCATAATTTATATTCAAAAATATAATTAATACAAATCTTAAAATTAATAATAAATGCTCATTAGTAATAACCAATTATTACATCATTAAAAATGATGTGGTATACATTAATAAATGTGCCCTTATTAAATTCATCTTTAATTTTCAAATAAATGTAAATGAAGTCTTTAAAATTGTGTTTGTTTACAATGAAAAATACACTCCTTGCTTTTCATTTTAAAGATAAAAGCCTCTTACAAAATACAATATATAGGATTTAGGTGCATCAGAGTTAGACTGGAAAAATAGCTGTCCCAATGACTAGAGCCAATAAATGCCTCAATTTGTAAGCTTATAAACACATGTGTTCCAAACAATATCAACATTGACATTAAAAAATATGTCTATGGCACGATTGTATGTTAGATGTCTCACTGCTGACATGATTCTTTAAGCTGTAAAGTTTTATGAAAAAAGTACATATAATTAAATTAGTTATAAGCATGAGCATAATTTTTGATTTTATCGGCTTAAAATTTCACATTATACATCTCTAATTAACGACTATATGTGTAAAATTAGATTTAATCAGTTCTTAAAATGTCCTTACTTAGTACACACACATTCAAATCAATTCAGATCAAAAACCTCATCATACTACAAAACAAAACCGGTAATAACCTGATTTTTATCATAAGGCTTTATGTTACGTGTCCCTTTACAAGATCCTTGGTAGGAATTTTTATTCATATCCTTGTTGTATGACATACTTTATCGCCCTAACAAACACGGCGCAGAACCTCAGTCAAAATATGGCGTTTACATCACGTGTAGCACTTCGGTGATGAACCCTCAAATAAACAGCGCCAAGTTTAAACCTTAATTTTAAAAATATAATTTTGTATTTACAATAAATTTAAAATAAATTAATTAATTTAATATGTTTTACTATGTGCTTGAAGCTATTTGACTTTTATAAATTTAAGTTTACCATTGCTCAATAAATAAGCATTAATTTTGCATTTCAGGTCTTTAAAATTGTCATTCTATTTTTGCGTTAGTGGCTTTATATTCCTAATACGCTAGCCCATAGGGGCTTATTTTTTCAAAACGGCGAAATCCTTCTGTTTACTAATTCATAATGCATTGTCCTCTCAAAAAGGAAAATTCTTACAAACGAAAATTTTTGGTTGCTCTTCCCTGAATCGATAACCTAACTCGTTTTGTCATATAACCTTTTCTTTTTCTTGAGAAAAAAATTTTTCCTTTGTTTTGTTGTTTAGACATTTTGGCTCTCGACTTTGATTCTTTAAGTTTTCTTTTCCTTTGACCATTATGTGTTAGTTAATCAAACTTCATGCAATAGTTTCCCTAGAACCAAATGTATCACAAATGAAAATTAATTTAATTTATTAAATGTAATTTAATCTCAACTCTAGCCATAAGTGAGTCAAACCGAAAGTGGAGTTATGTGGAGAAGTATGGAGATGGGTTAAAAATTAATAAGTTTTTGTGGATGTCCTTTTTTGGATGACCCTCAAGCATAATCTCGGTTGAGTGAAAGACACTCTTTAAAGACCAAAGATAAACAGAATGCATATTTTATTTGTTATTTTTATTAATTCTGCTACCAGTGGGGATATTCTATGTAATAAATGATACAGTAAATAAAACATGTCGACACCTAATTACAGTTACAATTGAAATTAGCGAAGACTATGGTGCAGCTGAACCTACCGCCAATTTTCATGTTTTGAATGCTTTAATGATCGTTCGTGGATGTCCGCAAATGGCTGATAAAGTTATCACTTGTGGTGTTTGTAAAAAGTTGCCGGAAAGTCCCCGGAAGTTGCCATGCAATCATGTGTTTTGCGAAAGTTGTCTACGGGGTTTTATAGCTTCTCATCAGTACGATAGATTTGGATATTTTCCATGCCCTCAATGCAGATATGGAATTATCGTTCCAATTGGAGGCATAAGACAATTTAAGTTCTATGATTCTAGCATTGGATTTAAGTGCAAGGATGAAATTGTACCCCCAGACCTGCATTTTCTGCTAAGAGAGCCTGTTGGACTAGCCTGCACTTCCAATGATTTAGTTGCTATTTCAGACAGAGATGGAAACAAACTATTGTTGTTTACACTTCATAGAGAACTCGTTTCTCGTTTTTTCTGCAAGGTTAAAATAAATTCTTTGATTGTTTCTGATGCTGACACACTACTGGTAACAAACAATGATATACATCAACCTCTTGTGCTGGAATTTGGTCTGAATGGTATGAGAAGTGGAATTGTTGATACTTTGGACAAAATGGTACCAACTGATGGAGTTGCATTGCTCAGAAATCCAAAACAAATTGTTGTATCTTCAGTGGAGACCAGTACTTTATATATCCTAGATGAAAATGGGAAGCTGCTGAAAAAATATTCTGGAAAATCATTGCTGGGAAATCCTCAATTCCTTTCTGCAAACAGTCAAAATGAGATTATTGTGTCTGATAATCTGAATCACTTTGTAAAAGTTGTTGACCACAATGGAAAGTTGAAGGTAAGCAACAACAAGTAATTTTAAATAAGTTAAAAACCAAATCTTATATTTCCAGTTTCAAATGGGTGGTGTGGGAACTAACAATGAGAATTTGTTTGAGCCTAAAGGAGTTTGTGTGGACAAAATGGACAACATCATAGTGGCTGATTCAGGAAACAGGTGCATCAAGTGCTTTTCCCGTTCTGGAAAGTTCCTCCGGATCCTACTTTGTTGCAGTGACCAAAGCAAGAGGCCCATTAATGTTGCATTGACAAGGAATTGTGCATATCTTATTGTACTACTAATGGGAAGCCCACCAAATTTTGAAGTTGTTGAATACATACCCCCAAGGTGAAATTCTCAAAACGTCCGAGCACCAAACTCGATGTACACCACTCATTTCCATGTTATCCATTTGGTCCGTTAAGCACGTTATTTCTTCTATTTTTTGGCATATATCAATACTTCAAGATTGTTTTAAAGAGTATTCACCAGTCAGATTACAAATTTCTATTTGTTGAACTTGTTTTTCTTTAAATTACATACAATCTAAAACAAACTCCTGGATTTGTGGAAACAGCCATAAATATTGAGGAACAATTGTTTAAAATACCAATGATGCATAATAAACCTTATTTCAATTAGGATTTTTATTGATCTACATCAATATAAATATCAACAATCCATTTTTAAATGTGCATTCGTCAAAAAAAACTGCAATTTATTTCCAAGTTGAATGCAAAAACACTCTCAGACATGTTGGTTCAATGGCATCACTTAAGTCTGGTATTGGTCCATCATCCTAGCCTATTCTTTTCCTTTTGTAGTCGCTGTGTGTAGGCCCTGCTCACTAGATTCCATGTGTCCATGTATCGATCCATGCACATCGCTACACATTTCTGAGAAAAATCAAGTTAAAATTATGTATGCAGCAGCTAGTTGTCAACAGATTAAAGTTTCAAAAATGCTGTAATCCATTTGCAACGCAAGCATTTCACTTCTGTTGAATCGATGCTGACATTTATCTTGCATTTAATATGATTGAAAATGATACCTGCTCGGAATTATCAAGAGAGGTGCCAGGCTTGGGAATACACTTTTTAAAGCACTTATCCGACATTTTCTGAAATTGAAAAAGTTTTGCATTAACTTGTTGGGCAATGCTTTAAATGTAACGTATCCATTCGAGTTGTCCAGCGTAAATCGCTGACGCAATGTTAACCTGCAACAACTCTTGGGCATTCGCGACCGCAATTTGAGCTTTAACTTGCTCCATCAACTGTTGCTTCTGAGTAGCATCAAGTTTACCACCAGGGACGGGGCTGCCAAAACTTGAATCCATGTCTAGAACAAATGTTTTTGAATTTTTTTCAGTAAGACGAAAACCCTCCGCACATGCGCTTCGAAGTTGTAATCAATAAAAGCGAATTTAGTGTTCTGACCTTGAGATGTACAAAGTTTACAGAGTAATTTTAAATTAAATTGCATTTTAAAAAAGTTGAACAATAATTTGCCTCACGGATTAATTTTTTAGTTTATATAAAATTAATCCAGTATTACATGATATGTGAAACATATTAAACTATTAATTTATAAATGATATATTAAGTATTTATGATATAAACTTAAATATTTTAATTAAAATATTTATATATATATGAATTTCGTACCTCTTAAAGCGCCATTAATTTCCACCTAAAATTGTGACTGAGCACATAGTACAGCGGTTCTCAACATTTTTAGTGCCGTGACCCTTCGTTCGGTCCCGGATTTAGGCATGGTCGGGAGTTATACAGGATTCTGTAATTGGAATGGTGCTAACCAAGAGCCGGGGTGCACTTTCCCCCCATGCAGACTAAAACGTCACAGTGCCGGATTAAGCCTGTGGGAGGCCTGGGGACCGCTTGGAAAACGAAAACTGGATTTTTGCACCCCCTCACCCCCTTTTGTGGACGTCCTCAAACCGGCAACATAAAGTGCACATTTATCTCCCTAATATAAAGGCCAGTACAATGATCATCCATGCGGGTATCACGACAAGACAACGCAAGCTGATAGTGAGGCCCTCTCACGACATCTAGGTTCAAAATTTATAAGTTCTCACTCGCAATTTATGGGTCGAATTGTTAAAAAAAAGTATCTTTTAAAAAAAAATCTAATTTACAAATAATTTATAAAGCATCTATTTTACACTTTTGCGATCCACGAATACTTATCGCAGGATGAGGATGACATCAATCGGGAAGCTGATCCGACATCGCAGTCACTGCCTGATTCCAGATCAACAGCACCGCCACATTTGTCATTTTTCATTTTAGGTGCACTCTCGGAAACATCTTTATCGTCCATAGGTTGATCCAAAACTAATTAACTAGCAATTACCTTTTAGAATATGTATTAATTATAGTATTTATCATATTAAACGCTCCGAAAATTATATTTAAATACAAAATGCTGAAAATAGCAGAAAAATCGATTAAAACAACAATTAGCCAACAATCATGCCGATTCATAATCAGAAGCAAAAGATTTATTAATGAACAAAAAAGCAAGCACTTAAGTTAAGAAATTTTATTGGATATAAAGTAATATATATAATATATATATATATATATATGATATATAAGTAAGGATGTCCTCATGGTTTTCAAACGGCCGTAAAAAGCTATTTTGCATATTTTACAAGTTCTACTTGTTAAATTTATTTGAAATTTTACAAATTTTTCAAGAATTGAAAGTATGTGCAAAGAAAGAAGCACATCCTTCCCACTGAGTCATTGAAGCCGTTGACGAAACCGATCTTAGCGATTTCTTTAAAAAGACAATGTTGCAGGTAGTTAATAAAAATTGATTCAGTTATACTTTTTATTAATCCTCGTCAGAAGCGATGTATAGTGGCGATCTGCATGTTATTTTTATTAAATTGTAAGAGAATTTTTTTCTTTCTTAAATACTTGGGACCGCGAACTATGCCTAGAAACACGTAAGGGCCTTTGGTTCAAAAAGTTAAAGGCTATCTTTCTCCTGTTGTATAAGTGTCTGCTGGCGGAAAACAACTAATTTGAGGGCCTAAAGTTGCCATAAAATGTATTAAACTTACCTCCTCTTAACATTTATGAATTCCAGAACGAATATGGAAAAATTTCAATTTTGAAAATGGACTTAATATCACCAATTTCTAGAGTTCCTGAGGTTGATAGGGGTGACCGGGACTGAATGTTACAGGGGCTGTATTTTATTTCTACGTTATGAAAGATCTAGTTAATTAATCATACATTACCTTATTCTATGGTCCGACCTCCACCTTTAAAAAAATAAACAAGTTGCTTAAACGCGTCTGTAATAATTTAAATGATAATTTTTTTTAATACTAATCGAGTACATATCATTTTATTTCTTATTTTAATTATGTATCAATGAATATAATTATAATGCGCAGTATCAATTTAAATGATATTAGTTTGAAGATCCTAAAAAGGTAAATGTTAATAGATTTACGTTTTACTAGCTTTTTTAAACCGGCTCCGCCAGTCAAACTCATTTATTAAAATTAATTTTATTATTTATGTCCTCCAAATTCAGCCAGTTACTCACCCTCAAAGAACTGTGCTGCCATCTCGAGAAGCGAAGTCTCAAACATTACACCGTGGGAGAGCACGAACCTTCCAGTGGCTCTCGAGTTTAAAGCTTGTGTGCAATTTAGGAACAGATGAAAGTTGGAAAACTTAAAAATTGAAAATAGCACAGTAAATAGCAGAGAATGACGTATGCAAATTTCAAGTCGTTACCGTGTACCGTTTGGAAGGAGTTCTTGGGACGGACAGACATACACATGCACCTTCTGTTTTATATTATATTTCAAACGCAGTTTTATTAAATGTAAAATTTTCGTCGTAATGTAACGTGTTCGCAACTCAGCCTGCACCGCCAGGAATCGCCCTCGGGTAGGACAAAAGCTACAACCAAGAATAAAATTGAAAGCTTGATTCCAGCAACAACCAATGACGTAAAGAGGCTGACCGACCAAAATGTCATGCAGCAATGGCAGATCAGTTGGGGCAAAAAAAAGAAGAGAAGCATTAAAAGCTAGTGGAGAAAATAGTGTAGGTAAAGAGCAAATTCCAATCAATTTGAAGGAGGAAGGAGACTTTGACCTCTAAACTCCATCTTAGAAAATGCGCTCTAAATGGACATCAACCTTATATCATAAATATCCGTAATAACATATCCATGCAATAATATTTGCTTACGAATTCAGCGCAATATGCCAAATATTTTATAAATTAAAAGCTCAAAATATTTGACCTGGTTAGTTGATCGATATCTAGTTATTAGTTTAAATTAATCAGTCATTTATGACTACGTAGACAACGTAATTTCATTGTAGGCCGATCCCGCAAAAGGAGCGTGAGAAAACCTTGTCCAAATATGTTTAATACCAATATCAGATGTAAGAACTAGCTTTGTTCGAAATAACTATATCGAAGTTTTATAACAACTGCCATAGAAAACATAATCGTCAAACATAATACACAAATATTATATTCTTATAAATAGTACATAATTTTTATTTTAATTATAGAAATCAATTGTCAACAAATAATTTATTTAAATTTCAAAAATTAAATGAACAATAAAATTTTAATTATTTGTAACATTTTAAGATTCATGATCTTTTATTAATATCAAAAGTGCTCCAAAATAAATTCAGCCCCACAAGCCAGTTAACGATAATTTAAGATCCAAATTGCAAATCAAGGCTTTAAAACTCTAAAAATATATATTTTCACTTCTCTTTAAAGATGTCTGCTAAGGAAACTCATGTCATACAGGTGACTAATGTCTCCCCAACGGTGACAAAGGATCAACTGAAATCATTTTTCTCATTTATAGGGAAAATTGAAGATATCAAATTGTATCCTGAGTCGGAAGCCATCGATGTGTCAACACGTGTGTGCTATGTAAAATATAAAGATTCAGAAGATGTGAATATTGCGTTGCACCTAACCAATACAGTCTTTGTTGACAGAGCCCTGATAGTAGTTTCTGTGTCTGATGACAAAATACCTGATGAACTTACTGCTTTAGGATTAGGAGGGTCAGAAGGAGCAAACCCCTC
>MPNW01000509.1:41040-58332 GCA_011800805.1 Hirudo medicinalis
CGGAGTGTTTCCAGAAAAGCCAAGAAGTCTCGGCGTGATGATGAGAAGAAATCTAGGAGGGATGAAAAAGAAGCTCGGAAACACAAACGTGACAGTGACAGACATTCTGGAAAGGAATTAAGTTCAACGAGTGAAGCAAACGATCTCAGACAAAGTGGTGATGATAGATAAACATGTAGTTTAATCGAGATAACTCGAGCGCTGATGAATATTGTGACGTAATAGATTTGGATATTAATAATTGTTTATTGTTCGTTCTCTTCTTTACCTTTTTTAAAAATATAATATAAATAAATCTTGTTCGCAATCTCGACCTCTATCTCTTTTCGCATTTTTTTTTGAGTTGTAATACAAGTTTAGTTTTGCCATGGAATTTGAAATTCTGGAATATGGATTTTGAAATGTAAGTTTGTTGCTCTCACTAATAAAACATTAAAAAATCGAATTAAGTGATTATAATACTTATTTTGGAAGGCTTCTTCAGTTTTTAAAATTGATTGTTTAACTAAATTTGTAGTCATTTCCTTAATTTCTATTTATATGTTTTTGGAAGGATGCAAAGGGCATAGAGGCAATTTTGCATGCTTTTCCGTGATACAATTTTTACCTATATATTTTTCAATCAACAAACCTGAAAAACCCAAGCGATACTATTACCGCGTTTTCCCGAAAATAAGACCTATCCTGAAAATAAGTCTTTGCATAAAAGCGGTTATAAGGAAATGGGCCGATTTAATGCTGTCACTTGTTTTGCGAGGTGGCCAATTGAGGTACGCTAGTCTTGGGTTCAGCCAGCACTCACCGTGCTAAGGACATGAAGACCTTCCTTGCAAAGAGAAGAATAGATCAAATAATGATTCCCGCAGAAATGACTGCATATCTCCAAGACTCTTGACATTGCGATAAACAAGCTATTCGAGGACCATTTGTGCATGGAAATCAATGACAACATTGAAAATAAAATGGAGAAAATCAGAACTCATTGTACATGGTGTAAAATTACTGGTGGCTGGTGCACTACGAGGAGGGTACAAGAAGTGCTCATTTAAGGAGAGTTCTAAATATTGCATTTCTAGACGTGAGAGATTGGGGCAAACAGTTCTATGGAAATGAATTCGCAGGAAATTCAAGCTGGAATTCAGAGTTTGGAGATTTGTAATGATGTTCCAGAAGAAGATGACATGACTAAAAGTAAATTTTTCACAAATACTCTAATTGAAGGGTATTCTAATATTCTGCTAAAACATCACTTTTATTAATAAATGATTAAAACCATGCAACTTGTCCCTTTAACGTAATATATATATTATATATATATATATATATATATTATATTACGTAATATATATATTATTATATATATATTATATATATTATATATATATTATATATATATATATTATATATTACGTTAAAATACCATAAAATAAAAATTGTGCCGATAGATTGTTGTACATGAAAATATAAGGCATCCCCGAAAATAAGCCCTACCACGTCTTTTGGAGCAAAAATTAATGTGAAGAACCTGCCTTATTTTCGAGGAAACACGGTATGTACATAAATCATAAAGTACATTTATATTTTGCAATTTTGAAAAGATAAGTTTGGTGTCTTCAAAATTTGAACTTCTACTTTGTTAAACGATTTCTCATGCAAGGAGATTCTCAAAAAAGTTTACTTAAACAATTAAAATAGCCTATTGTTTTAAATGTAACATTACAGCAGAGATTCAATGAAGCGATCGAATCGGCAATTTAGGTTGCTATTTTTAATCAACATTTCAAACACCTCTTGTTTTCCGTAGAACACCTTACAAACGAAGCTATTGAATCATGTTATTCACCTTAAACACGCTTCGCTGAATGAAGAATTACTCTGAAATATCTTCAGCCATGGTCTCATCGTTTGATAAACTCCACTCATTTTGATTTCAAATGGGAAACTAAAGAATCTCTCTCAATTAGTTTAAGTTTCAAATGGATTTGTTTAATCTTTCTCCCCTTTAGGTTTCAAAGCGATGAATTGAGCTACACAAAGACAGCTCAAGTCGATTCAGGAAGAGGTCTGGTTACAAATTGAATTTGACTCACAATAGTGAGCACTTGTTCATTTCTTATGGGTAATGCTTGTCGATAAGACGTTTATAGTTTTATTTCGGTTTTCTTGAAATTTCTTAGAGTCGATTATGTCTACATCTCCTACTTCAACCGATCCAACAAAGCTTAATTTAATCACTTCAACGTCAGAAAGCACAAGCATCTCCTTTACTTCGACGATGACTGCAAATACGGATACACGCAAGGCAATCGGAATAGGCGTGGGGTTGTTTCTAAGCTTTATTGCGGTGGCAATCATCATCCTTGTTCTTATTCTGCTCTACAGGTTTGAAGAAAATGTTTCAAAGTAAAAGTGCTTCTGATTTATTCATTAATGATTTGTGTTTTTTTTTTTTTAAGGAAAAAAAGAAACAGTCCTCCTCCTGGTGAGAACATGTTCACTGAGATAAATAAGTTAGGCTTAATTCTGCTATATTTTAGGATCGAAGTTTGAAAATCGAGAGATACCAGAGGTTCTATTGGTTGACTTCCCCAATAGAACTCCTCAACCTGTGAAAATCTCAGACTTGATATGCTTCCTTGAGAAAAGACGATCAGACAAATTAATTTATTCGGAAGAATTCAAGGTTCGTGTTTTCGACTGCACGTTAAGGCCTTAAAATCACTTTTCGTTGCCTCTCCAGTCTCTTCCGCCTGCAAATCCTCAGAGAATAAAAAGTTGCAGTGACGCCTTAAAGTTCAGATCGAAAAATAGATATCTGGATATTTTACCTTGTAAGTTGTTGAAATGCTGCCCAGTTACAAAGTATAGATTGTATCTTTCTTTCAGACAATGAGGATCGAGTGAGGTTGGCAGATCCAAATAACGACTACATCAATGCGAGCTTCATTGACGTGAATACATTTCTTTTTAACGAGTCACCCTCAATAAATTAACGTTAACTTATTAAAACGTATTAATTAACAGGGTTACAACGCTGAAAAAGTCTACATTGCAACGCAAGGTTGCTTGAAAAGTTAATTAATTCAGTAAATGTTAATAATTTATGATTATAAATAATTTGTTATTATAAATAATTTGTTATTATAAATACGAATTACAATTTCAAGTTAATAGTATAAATAATGATCTTCAATTATAAAGGACCTCTGAATACAACATGCAGTGACTTTTGGTCGATGGTATGGGAACAAAAATCCAATAAAATCATCATGGTGGCCAACCTCGTTGAAGATGGTGTTGTTAGTTGATTCTGTAATTAGCTTTAAACATATACTAATCACACCAATTATTAAAAAAAAAACTAATGATATAACAAATATTTCTTGAGATTAAATTAATCAAGTAAAGCATTTAAATAATATTACGTTACAAATTCGTTTTAGTCGAAATGTGCCCAGTACTTTCCCAAGTTAGGACACGAAACCTTAACTTCAGGAAGCATGACTTTCGATAGTTTTGTGATTTCACTCATTTCAGAAGTTCAACACTCAGATTACATCATGAGGATCTTCAATGTGACTAAAGTAAGGAAGAACGTGAGACAATAAATGAGTGAATGAACCATGAATTGTAATTGAATAAATTCACGTTTAGGAAAAAGAATCAAGAACTGTACACCAGTATCACTATACAGAGTGGCCTGATAAAGGTGTGCCTGACAACAGCACATCACTCCTCAAGTTCTACAAAGTTTGTTTCGCAAAAGACAAGGAAACCATAGGCCCAATAATAATTCACTGCAGGTTTGCAGAATTATAACCTCACCTTCTGAAGCGAAATGAATCAATACGATTAAATTCATGTGATTCAATGATGAATGAATAAAAATAATTACTTCATAATAATAATTAATTAGAGGTAGGTATTGGAGAGTATCATTTCGCAAGACGATCTTCAAAGTATTATTTGGTGATGAATGAGCGATTTTTGAATTTCTATCAAGTGCTGGAGTTGGGAGGACAGGAACTTTGTTGGCGGTTGACATTTTGTTGGAACAAGCGGAAGACAAAGGAGAGATTGACGTGGCCTTTTGTGTCGATAAAATGAGGAGAAAAAGACTCGCCATGATTCAAACATTGGTCTGTTTGATAGATTTGATAGAATTTTTTACCAAAAGATTCCATTGTTTAATTATGTAATTAAAAGTTATTAAAACCTTTAAGTTTAGTTGTTTAATTAAGTTCCTTGTTAATTGGTGAATAACTGTTACTCCCTGCAGACCCAGTATGTGTTCACTCATTTCACGCTGGCTGAAATCCTGCTGGTGGGAGATGTGTCCATCCCTAAATCCCATTTCAAGGATTATTTTTCCAACATTCATCATCCTGTAAAGTTTAACAAATCAATTTTGGAGCTTCAATTTGAGGTGAAGGTTTTTTAATATTTTTGCATAAAGAAATATTTTTTGAGAAACGCTTTCACCCAGTCTTTTGAATGATTCCACAGTTCTTCCGTATTTGAGCATTTTTACCTTGACAAATTTTTAAAACAAAATCATTTCATAATTTCATTAAAACCTCATCCATTCATAGGTCCTTAAACTCTTTTTAATTTATTGAAGTTCATTTAAATTAGGACTGCCCATATCAACGATTAATCTTCAGATTAATCGCCGATTAAATTTCGATTATTTTTTTTTATTACTTACTGAATCAATGTCGATATTTAGTTAAGAAGGAAATTTTAGTTTTTTATTGTCAAAAATGGTCGACTCTAACTTTAATGGAAAATTTTGGTTTTAAAGTAGACAAACAATAAATTTATTGATGGTGAGAAGGTATACTTTTTCACTGTGAGAAAGTGGCAGCACTTAATGACTTTCAAAGCAATGTAGCGAATATAGAGTCACTCGACATCTTGAGCAGTCGAACTGAATTGTAACAAGCAGACTGATGCAAATGAAGAAAGTTGGGAGGATAACACGACTGATGCTGACTTCATGTAATGATTCTGTAATGGCTGTAATGATTCAGAATCTGAGTCTGAAGACGACATGACTGTAGATGTCATTGTTGACAGAAAATTGCTTCTGCTATGTACAGAGAAGACCAACAAATTCCGGAGTCACAAGATCCTCTGATTTGGCGGAAAGTTTTTCGAAATTGGCATCTTTTGTTCATACGGTATCGTGCATGCCAGCCACATCTGTACCATGGGAGAGACTGTTCAGTACATCCGGTGACATTGTGAATAAAATGTGTGCATCTTTAACTCGGTACGAAGATGTTAGTCTGCTTCAAAGACAGATTGAAATCTATGGAATGAATAAGTAATGAACAATAACAGTTTAGTTTTAGTTTTTCCTGGTTTAATAAAAAAAAATTATAAAATTTAACTACCAGTGGATTAAATTCGATTGTCATTTTTTAATCAATTTAATAGTCAATTATTGATAAAGAAATCAGTAATTGTTAACAGCCGTATTTAAAATGTTACTATAGTAAAAGTATAGTAAAACTGTAAGCAATTGTGAAGCCTATAAAATGCAACAAAAATTTTTCTGAAAAATAAGACCTTCAAATCTCTTGGGTAGAAAGAATCATTATTTTGAATGTCAATGACGGAATTTTAATGGATTTTAAAGCTATCTGCATTGAAGATTCTACAACTCTCATCAGTGAAGTTACAAGACTTCAATTATTTTGAATTATTTCATTGGAACAAGCAGTCCATCAGCGGGAGTACACCCCGTCGGGCTGTCCTTTTGTAAGAAAATGTAGCGATGCATACATAGAGAATATTACATGAATTGTTCAATAAAGTGGGGGAAAAATCTCTCGTTATTGATGTTACGAGACTTCAATTTCATTATTAAAATAAAGCTGCAAAGTCAAATATCGCACATCATTAGATTGCGATCTATGCTAAATCAGACACACTCTCAGTGGATCAAGTTTTTATTGACAACCGTGACATAATTCGGTCATTCAGTGGAGTGCGTTGAAACTGTTCCACGCTTTTTCCCCAATATGTGTTTTCAAATACATGCATTTGAAATTTAAATTGTATAAATTAAAGATATATTAATAATAATAAAAATCATTTTAACAGCTTTTAAGCGTGTCTAAACCTGCTTTTTCCGAATTACATTACACCCAAGGCGCAGCCAACAAGCATCTGAACAGATTCTCAAAAATACTCCCACGTAAGTTTCACGAATTTCAAGTTATTTATTCAATTTATTGAAATGTCAGCAAGTTATTCATCTTATTATTGCTTGTTGATGTTAAATAATACAAAACTAAACAATTGCTTACTATTATTTAATTTAATAAATATGTGAAAGTCTTAAAATATATATCGAAACAGTCGATGAGTTCAAGACATTTTTGAAGTCAGGCGATGGTGATGACAAATACATAAATGCGGTGTTTGTTAGCGTGAGTTGTTTCAAGATTGTTGAAGTTTGCATCCATTATAAATAAACAGTGCTTAACAGCCAATGTTACTTTTATCAGAGTCACGAAAGTAAGGATAGATTCATAGTGACTCATGCTCCTCTGCAGAACAACATGGAGAACTTCTGGGAATTGGTCAAAGAATACAATTGTTCCGCCATAATCATGCTGAACGACCTTCTTCCAGATGAAGAAGTTGGTTTCATTTGCAATCTTCATTTTTTCCTTCACATAACTGTTGTGTTACAATGTAGCCATTGGTACATTGAAGTGTAATGGTATGTAGCAAGATTAATAGCAAGATCAACATTTGTGTATTTGTGATTGTGTGAATTTGTTTATGGCTCGATAACGATTAATAATATGTTAACAAAATTGTTACTATTATTATTAATTATTAATAAAATATAAGCGATTATTATTATTGTTGTTGTTGTTGTTATTGTTATTTTATTTTGCACTTTTTTGCACTCAACCTATCCTTCAGATCTTAAAGATTATGAAGACATACCTCCTTAATAATGATACTTTCTTTAAAGATGACCCTTAAAGAAATTAAAGAACCAATCGCCTCTGACTTCCATGATTCCATATGAATGAAAATTGTTAATATTTCATCCATTATATTCGCCTAAATTATAATAATTTGACTTTAATTCCAAAAGAATTACTGGCCAGAGGACGGAGAGTCAAAAACATGCGGTGAACTGACAATAAAAAACTTCGGAGAAATTTCAAGTGACAACGTGGTTCTGTCGCAACTCAGGATTTCAGATCTAATCGTAGTCCAAAATGTGAATCTTTCATTTTTAATAGTTTATTTACATGGATTCATTCATTAAATTACAAGTAATTTTATAATGACGGATGCATTATTCCAACTACTTTAAAATGTGCTTCGGAAATGATTATAAGTTGTTTAAAGACATCCTAGTTCTTTTTTTATGAGTTATTATTTGTTACATTTAATCCAACGTCACCATTTTAAATGGTTTTGTTAAAGAATTTAAGCGAAATTAAAAATTTAATTTTTTAAACGTTACCAATTCAACTATATCGAATCGTGATTTCCCAATAATTTAAAGAAAATATTCTCAAAATCATGACGAATTTTTAATAAAAAATGAATGTGGTGAAACATGTAAGGGACTCATCAGGTTTTATTTATAGAGTTATTCCTAACTAAGTATGACTAAATTGCATTCAAACCCATTTTTGGCATGTGAGATATTGTTATTAATTTTTGTAATAATAATATTGTTATATAATATTTAATATTTTAAGGAAAAGACGAAACTTGGAGTCATAAACGAGGGAGTAGATTTAGAAGAGACAGAGAGACAACTTGAATATGACAACTCTGACGCCACAAATGTCAGACATATTCGTATCTCTTCTTGGCCAGAAGGAGAATCAGGAGAAACAAGGAAAGAATCCTTGTTATCGCTGGTGTCTGAAGCCTTCAAGTGCACCGAAAGACATCCAGAAACTACAATTCTCGTGCATTGCATGTAAATTCATTTATTAAATGTTTAATTCATTAATTTGGCACTTAATGGACGTTGAATCTCATTGAGCGACAGAAACGGAGCAGAAAGAAGCGGTTTATTCTGTGCTTTGTATTGCATTTTGGAGAAGCTGAAAATGAGAGGAGAGGTGGACATATTTAATTCCGTGAAGAAAATTCAAAAAACTCGCCCTGAGTTCATCCACTCCACGGTAAGAAGACTGAACTATTAGTTTAGATTTATGATTTCAATTAATAGATATTTGAATTAAAATAAAATTATTTTTGTAACTCAAAAGTTTTAAAGTGAAACTTTCTTTTTATTGAAGCAACAACTCCGAATTCTCTACGAGATAGCTGACTATCATCTCTCCAGTGCTGAAGCATAGTTCATGTGCTCAAATATAATATTTATTCTTTGATATTTATATATATATACGTATGTGAATAAAATACACGGTTATCAGGAATGACAAAGTAACGTTCCTCAGGAGATTTTTGGGCATTTCAACAAAAGCGGATCCCATTTCAAGCTTATGGAAGGCACAAATGCTGATTTTGTTAAAACAAAGGATAATTATTTTAGTTTTTGCTTAAATGTCTCTGTTTTCAACCGACTAATAATACATTGGACAGTTATTGATTGTAGACCACGGATGGGCATCGTCTGTGCTGGGGAGGATTTATTAAAGCCTACTTCATAGCGGTAATCATTAGCTAAGATCGCTATAGTCCTGGCTACCTGTTCTAGCAGGAACGTCGTTTCAGCTTTTGCTGGGGGCTGTTGCCCCCCATCTCCCAAATTACGTCGGCTAGGTAGCTATTATGAGTTAGCCAATCAATTTATAGCTTTGCTAGATCCTCAATCGGAGGACATTGGCGTAAGACTACTTTCCGGGTAATGGTAGACTTTTTTTTTTCTTTCTGGGGACGTTGGTAATGCAGACCGGTAAAACTAGACACACGCAAGCGCAGTCACGATAACACGATGAATAGGAAACTCCTATGTTGCTGTTTATTATCCGTTACATGACTAGATGGGGACGGTGATCCCGCAATGGGATTCGAATCCGTGCTGCCATCGTGAGAGGCGAAGTCTAAACCATTATACCGTGCAGGGGGCACGGAAACTCCCACGTATGAAGCATGACCTCATACATCTTTGCACCCATGGCAGGTCTTCAAGAGTCCAAATCATCCCAGTTATGCAAAGGACTTTAATTAAATAAATAAAAGTAGGTAAGGTCCTCAACTTTCATTTAAAATGGAGTGTGAAAAGCCCGCCATCAATTTTCTGAATCAATGGCAAATTTTAGCAATAAAAAAAGTTCATGTGGAGCTTCGAAAACCACTCAAGAATAGCTAACAGAGGTTATTGAAATAGCCTCTGACGCTATGCAAATGGTGCATTATAAATTAACTATTATTATTATTATTTATTAAACCAATCAACTCCCTAAAAAGCAATTAATTAATAATTAGACTTCTAAAGTGTCCTGCTCAACCAACAATAATTTGATATATGTGACCAAGCCTCAACAGAAATTATAAATCAAATGAGTCCTGAAATTCATACAACAAATTTGTCTCTAATTTTGTTGGATATATTTTCTGTAGTTTTGTTGCTTTTAAATTTGTGTGTCAATACAAAGAAATGCACCAGGAAACCAGTTCAGAAATATTTAAAAGAAGTTTAATTAAAATGAATTTGTTTGCAGTGAACCTATTGCAAGAGCTTGATTATATCCTTAACTAACAAATGATAGTGACAAACCTCCACAAAAATAATGCAACTTATGCTTTATGTGCTTCAGACTATTTATTTCTAATTCTAAACCAAAAGGAACTCCAAATTTTTGAAGAGGACATTACAATTGAAGCACTCAGGTGTAATATTGGGAAACCCAAAGCAGTTTTGATTTGTTTGAGAAAGCAATATTACTGAGAATGTTATAAAAAAAAATTTAATTTTATTAATTTGGTGTATAAAAATCCACAGTGGTCTGGAAGAGTCCTTGACCAATAATTTTAATTATAACTTTAATTGAAATATTCCATGGGAAAAATATGAATCAAGTGGTAATTTTTAAAATGAATCTTATCAAGCAGAAACAAAACTGCAGGTTTAAACCCTCTCTCTATCAGTTAAAACTCTAACAATGGCACCAACACCAGTCTTGGCATAAACCTAGAGAAACAATGTAAAAAAATTACACAACATCACTTGCAATAAAGAGAGTATATAATCACCTTATCAAACCATACAAGAAACTGGGCACTGCTATTTTCTGAAGGTTTCTCAAAACCTCTGTAAATGTATTTCATCAGCACTTCCAGCTTGGTTTGATCAAGACCACTTAATGCTCCATCAATTTCTGAAGGCTTAAAAGAGGTTACAACCTTTGTCACCGTATCCAGAACCTTATCCTAATTGCAAAACAAATAAATATAAAACCATGTGCATTTCTTTGAAAGAAATTACAAAACAAAACAAAAACAACACCTTAACAGATTGGTTTTTTGTGTTTAGGGGTGGCGAAGACAACACTGTCACAAGAGCATCGACATTCTTCCCTCTTAGAAATTATAGCATTAGAAATTTAATAGCAACGAAAAAAAGAATGAATGAAAAATTAGACACAAACTTAGCAAGTAGAGACTGGACCTCAGCAATATTTGGTCCTGCAGATCCATCATCAGCTAATTGTTCTTCTTCATAATTTTCTTCATTGTACTGGTCAACGTCTATTTTTCTAAAAGCCGCATTTCTAGTGCTTTTAGACATCTTAAACGACCGATACCTCTATTCGCTTCCTGATCCAATGATCGGTGTTGTGCCTACCTTGACATCCTTGTTTATCAGCAAATCATGTACTTAAAGTTTTTCAATTTTTTTTATTTTATAAAAAAAAATTCGTATAAATCATGAAACATTTTTCCTTAAAATGATCTATGCTGTAGATTAGAGGTTTTCAAACTGTGATCCGCGGACCATAACGGGGCTATCAGTTATTCTTTTCTATAGCGACATCAATACGACCTGATCACCTCATAATTTATAATAAAAAATTATGGTTTTTAATAAGTAATTTCTGGTCGTCGACTGTTTTCGTTTCTGCACCCTGTAAGCGGATGTATTTGTAGTATTTGGGCTATTGCTTGATTGTGTCAAATCTGGATTCAGGGAGTTATACAGGATTTTGTAATTGGGTTGCCAATCCCCTATGGACGCAGACTTTACCGGCCATTGACCCGCAGTGTCCTCTTATAATTAGCTCTCATTTTGCATGTCCATGCACAATTGGTACATTAAAACTAGCAAATAATAATGTAAATACAGACCTTGCAATATCCTTGCAATGTGCATATTCTTAAGAAAATAAATTAATGAAACTAATGCATGCTGGTCACAACTAGACAAAAATGATGGTGTTTAATTGACTAACAACATTTTAACAACTATATCTTTACAAAAGTGTCGATTTGATCACCTAATAGCCATTCCTTGGCTGTTCCAGCCAGGTCTCGCATGCCTTGACGATCAAGGTCTTCAGTTTCCTACATCTGTGCCGTCATGAACGTCTGGAATCCCAGATCCTTCAATTGACAGTTTCATCGGATATGAAGACCATACCGAGGGTAGATGCAGCATTTTAATTTACTGCAGCCATATTATGATCGATAAATTGTTTAAAAATTATTATTATTATTATTAATTATTATTATTGAATTATAAGGATTTAGAAAAATACCAAGGGCAAAGTGACAGGGATAAGGTATAACCTAAGCTAATGAAGCTCTCAAACCGGCTAGATAAATTAATTGTTTAAGCATTCTGTAATAATTGTTGTGCCGGATTAATCAGAATTTTCTGCCAGTTTGGCACCATCATACAAAATTGATTCGTGTTTAAAAGGGCCATCCCATTTGCCTTAGTTTCGTTAAAGTCCTTTATATAATATTATTATTGTTGCGTTTTTATAACTTTATTATTATTATTATTATTATTATTACCGTTGTCGCTATCGTTATCACTATCACTATCATTATCATTATCATTATCATTACTATTTGGCTGCAAAACTTGTAACTCTATAGCTTTCACATACATACATATGCATGCGTAAATTAAAGTTGATTCAGCTTTATTAATTCGATTTGCAGACGAAGTAAATCAATATGATGCAAAACCCTCCGCATACATTCGATTTGTCACACCACTCAACTTCTGCGCCAAGAAAAGCAACCAAGCAACATTGTTTACGAACAATTAACAATTTCAATTAATGTAATCAATAATCAGTAATCAGAAAATCCGCCACCTAGCCTGAAAGGGATTCCGTCCGCACACCATCTTACGTACGGGAGGAGTTGCACTAGGCCCTTGCTCACTGCTGAAACTTTGGGGGAATATCAGGGCGGACCAATGTCAACCCTTACGCAGTACCCTGCATTATTCCAAAGAGAAGATCCAAATTGGATCAAAAGGAGTTGCTGATATCCTTGCTCGTCCATCATGTCGTATCGAACGATGGACATCAAATCTCTTCCCACAGTCCCCGATTCTGGAACCTTCCAACATTGCTTCAAGGCTATGTGCTCCAAATACTTACCTATGTGTCCATCATATGTTTTAAGCGCAATACAGTATTCGGTCTTTGTACACAATAATAATATGGGAAGCCGGAACCCAAAGAGTGATAAAACAAACAACAGTTTAAATATTATTTATATTATTAAAATAATTTATTTAAAATGTATAAAAATTTAACGAGTTAATCGTCGCGTTATTTTAAATGCATACAAAATTAGCGCGTTAATCATTAGCGTTAACGCATATTTATTCAAGTTTATTCACCAATTTATTAGCGAAGTTGTCTGTAATTTTATCAATATCAGTCTACGACATTTCCAGCATATAGTTCATAAATACTTGACTTCCATGGTTGTTATGTTAAGCTATATTATGCAAATTAAAATAATTATGACTTTATCCAGAGCTTTGTCATAATTAAATATATTAACACAATAGTCAGGAAAACATAGATATTCTAAAATTTTCTAAAATATTCGTTTCCAAAAAATGTGTTAAAATGCTCCACGATCTGAAATTTCTCTTTTTAAATGATGTCCATTTACAAATTTCCGCTATATGGAATCAGAAAATGCTGCAAAATATTGATCAAAACGCCAAAGTAAAAATAACAACAATTTCAGAACTTTATTAACATAAGTGGTTGTATGGTTTTGGCAACGAAATCTAAAAGTTGTTTTATGAACATTTGAAGTAATAAAGATAGCTATGTTGAGAAAGATATATTTTAACACGACTGTCTATGTATAAATCACAAATTTATTATTTATATGAATTTTATACAAATTCAAAAAGAAAAAAAACTTGACAAATAAATTATTAAATTAAATTACAAGCATATCTTTCTAGCTTCCTGGACAAACAAATCGTCTCAAACAAAGCCTGCTCGTACGCTGGTGCTTGCACGTTTAAATGCACAGCGCATGTGAAAGTTATTCAGCAGGGGTGATTCATCATGAGACGTCATGCATGACTTGTTCATGAGGAAGAAATACTTAGTAAAGTTACTAAGTGAGAAAATGATCAAATTGTGTGTTATTCTGCTTTCATCTTTCATCCTCACATTTGGAGCGAGCAACCTAGGTTTGTTTAAAATTGATTTTGCTTCTGCTAATATTACTCCAAACCTTAACAACCTCAGACAAATGCGAACAAAGCAACATGGACGTGGTATTTCTGGTCGATTCTTCTTCCAGCATCAAGGAGAACATCTCACCGACAAGCAACCTGGACAACTGGGCTCTCATGAAGAGCTTCATCAAGGAGGTTGTTAAGTTGCTGCCAATTAAGCAGAAACAGGCCAGGGTGTCCATAATACCATTTTCATCGGTTACAAATCCGGCATCAGAATTATCCGATGACAATGAAGCAATAATTGCTTTCATTGAACGGCTTCCTCATTACGGAGGTAATTGTCGAATTGCTGAATCACGGAAATAAATACCAAACTATTAATGTAAATAAAATAAATACCAACATTTATTTATATGGCTTTCACCAGTGCCATGATAAAAATAGAATCTGTATTCACATATATTTTACCAAATTAACATGAAAATGATTTCATACAATAAGGTTGATGGTCTCAAATAATTTCAATGTAACCTCCATTGCTAGGAAATACAAATACTTCTGGAGCTCTGAGATTGGCTCGCAATACTCTGCTTTCTTCTGCAAGGATTTATCCAGGTTCATACCAGAAAGTAATAGTTCTTATCACGGATGGATTCGCAAACGTAGACTCTGCACTAACACTTCAAGAAGCTAGAATTAATAAGCAGAATGGTATTATCCATTATGCCGTGGGGGTAACTAACTATGCCAATGAGGATGAACTACAAGATTTAGTCAACGATCCATCGTCCTACCATTACCTCAATGCTTCTGACTTTACCCATCTCAACCTTCTCATTAACGAGTTGCTCCAAAGGTTGACATGCCCAAAACCTCCTCCACCTGAACGTTAGTTTTGTTTTTTACTAAGTGTATTTACAAGTGTACACAGAATTGCATGTTTATTTTGAAAATTAACAATTAGTCTTTAAATATTTCTTGAACAGCCTGTAAAGACACAAGGGCAGATATAGTTTTTATATTGGATTCATCTGGAAGCATTCTCTTCTCAAATAATGACCAAAAGACGCAAAATCTCACCAATTGGATAACGATGAAGAGTTTCTTCACGAATGTTGCCAGCAACTTGAAAATTGGTCCGCAAGATACAAGAGTATCGTTGATTTATTTTTCCCATGAGGCTTTTGTTCTTTTCTACCTTGATACCTACAATAACTACGAAGATATCAGAAATGCTATTGAAACACTTGACATAATAGGTTCGAAGACAAATACTTCCGGCGCTCTGAAATTGATGAACGACTATGTTTTTACTCCAACACATGGAGATAGACCTGATATCCACAACGTAGCTATTCTTATGACGGATGGACAATCAAACGTGGATGAATCTCATACGATACCTGAAGCCACAATAGCTAAGCAGCTGGGGGTGAGAATGTTCGTTGTCGGCCTAACGGATCAGATCAACAGCGCAGAACTAATAGGCATGAGCAGCAAACCTATCGAGCAGCATTATTTCAATAGAACGACATATTCCTTAGTCAATACCATCGTCAGTAATTTGGTCTGGAACGTTTGTCATGGAACTTGTGCTGATTCTGAGACCGACTGTCAAGATGGAACTCCGACCAGTGAGTTATTAAAATTTGTAACTAAAGTGTTAAAGACTTTAATTTTTAATTGAACAATAACTTTTAACAGGATGTCTAACAAATGAACATTTGTCATGGATAAAGTATCCTGGAAAATTGATCATTGGCCACGACTACGCTAGGTTGAATGACATACAAACCAGCGATGCATGTAAAAGTGTCTGCCTGCAAGATCCTCAGTGCCGCTCAATAGAGTTTTTGCCTGTTTACCAAGAATGCAGCGTATCTTATTACCGAAAGGACGACGCACCTCAAAGTTTCAGGGAGGATCCAGAGGTCGATTATTATGAATGGATCTGTTCTTCATAGAACACAACTATTTTTTTTAGCAAACAATTTATATGTTTCTAAGAAGTGCCTTTAGGAAAAGTTTGAAGTTTTATTAAAACTTAGATTTTAAGAAATCTCTTTACTCCAAGACTCTTTACTCTTTGCTTCTGTCGACCAGAGACATTCCAGATAATTTGTAGAGCCATCTCGTTTTCAAATCAAATGTGGTAATTTTCAAAACGAATCTTGTCAAGCAGAAATAAAAGCCTAGGTTTAAAACTTCTACCAGTTAAAACTCTAACGATGGCGCCGACAATAATCTTACCACCTGGATGAAAAATGTTCGAAATGACATAATTTCACTCAAAATGAACAGAGAACATACCTTATCAGACAACACAAGAAACTGAGTACTGATAATTTCTGAAGGTGTCTCAAAACCTCTGCAATTGAACTTCATCAGCACTTCTAACTTGGTTTGGTCAAAACCACTCGATGCTCCACCAATTTCAGAAGGCCTAAAAGAGGTTACAACCTTCTCGGAAGAGATGCGACTCTTCTGAATGTTTGTTGTTTATTAACGTCCGTTGCATAGCTAGATGATTAGGATGATTAGTATTGATCGACAAAGTCGGAGGAGAAGCTACAGGTGAATTTTTAATAGAACGAGCACTGAGCATATATCCAACTAAGAAACAAGAACACAATAATAAGGTGTTACAATACTTCAGAGACAAAATGATGGAAATGTTTACAATAAAAGTCCGAGACACATTAGTGGATGCTACAACGTTGGCCCGACGAACAACGTTGATGGGGGTTGATGGAGCCGTCAATGATTCAATATTCATTGAATTCATTGAATTCATTCCTCGACAGGGACTGGAGTTCCTGGCCAATCTCTACTCACAAGCACATCTTTTGACAAACACACATGACACATATCCATCGACTCTACAGGGGCGTTCATCGGCAGAAATTCCTTTTAGCCTTAATCTGAGGAGAATAGTGGATCAACTCCACGAAGGCCGTGATGAATCCAGGAAGAGATCATCTGAGAACACCTACTCAGTATGTCAGAAAGTTCCGCCAAAACAAATCACTTTATGTCCCAGCAAAGGCTCTAAAAATAGAAGGGCTATCTGACGTAGATATCAACCATTACGCATTTCCTCTCATCAACTTGTGTCAGTTTCCAACCTATCGGACGCCGTCTTTCATGCCTGTTGTGAATAAAAACTGAACAAATGTGTTCTTGGGCCTTCAGCTGTAGGGAGAGGCGACATGAGACATCAGCCAATCATGGTCGTGTAGGAGCGCACGCACACAGCACAAAGATGCTGCGAAGTCATTGGAGAACTTCGGCCTGCCTGTGCCCTGCTTCGAGTGTACCAAGCAGAACAAAGAACTAGGCGTGCAGGGCCAGTGATCGACCGCGAATCCTTTGTGTGAGGAGCTATCGCCATCCTCCCGAGAGTCTACATAAGGAACCAGGCGGAGCGACTTCGTATGAACGGCACCACTCTCAACTCCCAGATTCCTCCCATTGCTTCGGAATCCGGAATTCCTCTGGACAATCTCGGCAAAGCCGAGACTCTTGCAGACAACTTTGCTCTAGCCAGCAGCAATGCAAACTTGTCCCCGAATTTCGCACAAATCAAAAATTCCTTTACCTTAACGCCCGAAATCTTTCAGCCTGACCTCTATGACTCCCCCCTATCGGACCCGATAAGT